>BGZK01001415.1:0-156856 GCA_005406025.1 Eumeta japonica
TATGGAATTCGTAACTAAACAGACTAAAACCATCTACAAATGACTCCGCGTCGAATGGTCAAAGTTGCATATCTATACGTTGAGTAGTTTTAACTAATGTCCGAACAAAGAAATATAGTTTTTTTCATATATATATATACATAGAGATATAGACAATTACATATTATATGTTTCAGATAATTATATGGAATGTTTATGATTCTGAACTCAACGCTATGAATTTAATGTTGAGGTGTTCTGTCCTTACCGCCATTGGCCACCAACCTACGTGTCTGATCAGACAAGGCAGCTCAATTTGCAGCGACTCATTAGCCTCGGAACCGATCTTAAATCACGCAATCTATTTTGGTGAAACTTTTAAGCTGTCGAATTAATGAAGTATCAAAGCTCGTATTAGGTGTCGAATGTAACGATCAAGGCCAACATTTTAGAAATGCATTAAAATTTACTATTTCACTACATTCGATTCTATAAAACGCGCTACAGAACCCGACTTTAAAATCAGTCTCCATCGGTGCCCGAAGCTAATTTGTCAAGCGCGTGACAGTAAATAACACCAATTGATTTCCAAACGGGAAAGGCGTAAATCAGCCGCGTTCGCGGCGGACGGCCGTTTGTCCGCGTGACGTACGGCCGCTGTTTTGACAAACGAATTGTCGTGAACAAGTCAAAGGACCGCGCCCGTTTTTAAAATCGAATATGAAATTATGTAGGGGACTAAAAATTTTATTCACGTATTATGTATCAATTTTAAGTCTTTTTTTTTGTAATAAAAATAAAAAATGGGACAAGTCACAGACTGCCAGAATTGCGGTTTATTGTCTATCTCATATTCGAGAATTTATAATTATTCCGGATGATCGAGCTCCGGTAATCGGTGGGCGTCGACCCGCCCTAGATACAGCCGCCGTTTACCGTTAACCAGAATCCCTGAGAAATCATCTAGAGTTTCCATTGTAAGAAATGACCCTTCAACCCCTAGGTGTAATTTAAGTATGAAATGTAATTTAAGTGCGTGTAGCTAAATGTCAGTTTCTGCGTGCGCATTTTTATGTATTATCTGAGCGAGGTATAGGGTAGACTGGGTACAGTTGAAACTATTTGGATTTTATCGTTCATGATATTGTTATTTATAAGTCTAGCGATTAATATGATATATCGAATTCAAAAGCGCGTTTCTAACTGCGAAAGGGCTATACCATTTTAGTTCATGGAGTATTATTTTTAGATGTACACAAAATAAAAAATAACTCGATTTGTTTCAATCATCTCCATGCCTGGGGCGGTTGCAACATCGATTGGGATCAGTTGAAACGCATGCAAATAATACAAAATATCATATTATAACATGTTTTATTTTCTATAAATTTTAGTAATAAACATAATTACAGCACCGTACGACAACATTAATCAGTCTTCAAGTTTTTTACACTCATAACGATATTTCCAATCAGAATTTGACGAGTAATAACTAATTAACGCAATTAACTAAAATAATGAAGATCAACAATATTATATAAAACAAAGCCAACAAAACGAAAATAATTTTAGGAATAAACTAAAAAGACACAAATCTTCCATCAAATTAAAATTTCACTTAGGGCTCAATCCGAGTCGCAATCGTGGCAAACATAGCTAAATCCACCTTCTGTGCAGTTTTGGCCAGCCCACTGTTTACAACTGTCGCATTGAGGCCACTTTTCTCCTGATCTGCTCTCTGAGTATAATGTCTTGATGTATGTCGCTTCCGTAAATATCTCAGGAGAGGACAGTAGTTCATTCCATTCTTTCCCCCGGCCTTTTGCAGTGAATCTCCAGCTTTAACCGCCTCATATGCATCTTTATACCTCGACAAGTCACTCTGCCCTCTGGAAGTCTTTCTTATGCGAACTATCTGGTTCGCATCTGGAAAATAATATATTTACTGTTTCAACCGTACCCACAAATATTGTTTCAAACCCCGCCTTAGTAAAACAATTTATGAAAATGATCATATAATAAGACATTAAAACTAGTTGTTATTCCATATTCTACAACTTTCATAAAAATCACAAACACATACTCAATACTTTAACTAAAATAGAACACACGATAATATGATAAATCTGAGAAGAGAAATACTTACTTTTGGGTACCAAAATACAAAACCGTTACACGATAACACTGCGCGGGGAACGTCACAAATAGTCTAAGATCCGGCCATAGAATGACCTTCACCCATCGTATTACGGGATGAAAATGATTTTTTTATAAAATTAAATATGTTAAAAAATTAATTTACAGGAGGTTGTCTGAAAAATTTGGTGCAAAGTGTAATTAATTAATAATTAAAAAATGTTTTGTTTTTAAACATTACACTCATTCCCTTACGCAAAAAACTGTATACTAATCAGAAGTATGTAGCTCATAGAATATACAAACGCTGGGTTGACTTTTTCCGGTGCAATTGTCAGGTAGGCAGGTATATACAGGTAAATCGATACTAGTAATTTGCAACGATCCAGTTACGCGATAAACCTTATATCAAAATAAAGATAATTTTATTTTGAATATAATGACATAAGGTTGGCTGCAAAAATTGGTGCTAAATCCCGGTTGTCGATTTTTAAAAACGAAATATTCCTGCGGTTGAAAACGTGCGAAAGAGAGGTCCGAGGAACGTATCCAGTGCGATAGAAAAGGATGCCGCATTGCAGCTGTGTGTCGCTCTGTCGACGAAAGAGAGTGCGCATGCTCTTTGTGAAATAGAGAAAGACGGTGATAGGCTATAGTAAGTGCTGAGCATTATTTCGGAGCATCTGGCAATGCATTTTTGCACAAAATGATAAAATTATGTATGTAGTACATATATGTAAATATATATGTATATATAAATCGTCATTATATTTAAGTGTATGAATATTTTTGTAAAGAAATAATTTATGACATACTTATCTTGAAAATTTCGTGTTTTTTACATCAGGAGACTTAATTAAATAAAACAAAGCAAAAAATCAAAAGTTTTTCCGAAATAAAAATTAAATAAAACATAAATTACAAACATGAAATACAAAGCTATAATTTTGTACAAAAATTTTATTTTATTATAAAGACAATATTTTGATTAAATATTTTTTTAATTAATTTACATTATTCAAGGTCTGATTCATCGGAAATAAAACTTGTATCTTCAAGTTCAGAACATTCGTCACTATTTTCGTTTTCTGTCATTTCAGCAATACCTTGTACTGTTAAAGGCGTTTGGTCCCCAATGAATCCTGTTGGTTGTAGATAATCATCAAGATACCAACCACAATTTTCAGGTTGTAATTTAACAGATTGAGGATCCGTCGCATGAAACCACATAGAATTGACAAAAATTGTTCTCGAATTTTTTTGTTGCAGTGATATCCAGCACGGTGGTATAGTATTTGAGTCAAAACTTTTGATTTTTTTTTAATGTTTCGCTATCTTCTTTCGAAGAATAAGTTTTGAGAAAAATTCGACATCTCGCTTCATTCACCCTGTTGCAGTTTTTTATACCGTACATACTAGCAGTGAACTCTTGAACTGTGTCCATTTTTTCGTTAATGAAAAGATCAGCTTCATCTGTTAATGAAGAAAAAACTGTCTGATACTTTTCGTTTTTGGAAAATAATTTAAAAGGTTTCACTTTTCCTTTATTAAAGAATGCTGCCGTATAATCGCATCCTGTAAATGCATGAAAAGCTGGAAGACTTTGGCATAACTTGGATCTCAACTTCAAAGCTAATTCAGTGCAATTAACGCATTCCAGATATTGATTATATTTTTTTTGTCGCTGAATTGGCTAGCCAAATTTCTGAATGTTGAATTTTGTGCATATTTCCCAGTAAAATAACCAAAACATCAGTATCAGAGGCCTTTATTAAAATTTTTGAACCTGGTGGCGCTTTAAATGCGTGAAAAATCATCCTTGTATCCGCTTCTTCATGATGGCATACATAATCAACTTCTTTATTTTGTTTTATAGCATTTTGCTGAACTTCGTAAGAGAAACACTGATGGTCAACGGTTAAGAATTTTTTTTTATTTTTAATGATCGTTACCAAATTTTGGTTTTCCCAATACTCAGCCAAAAAATGTACCAAGGCTGTTTTGAAGGAATAGTTTTTGAGGCTGTTCAAAAACTCTTTGGGTCTGGTTTGTTGAAGTCCGGAAATTTTATACGGAGTGTCGAATTCTTTGCGACTGTGACGTTCGGAATCTTTAATCGACGTTGATAAATAACGATCAAAAACTAAATGTATTTCTGTTGCTGTTGTTGAACAAAGTTTTATGAGTATTGACTCTGCAACTTTTTCAAATGTTTGTGGCATAAAAGATCAGACTAATTACAGAAAGTAAAACCGTCGATTATTTCAACGCTGATATTTGTCGGCTTGGCCACTTCTGTTTCCGATTTTAAAGCTTTCGCTAACGTTGACTTATCAGTTTTGAACATTTGACCAGAACATGAGAAAAGAGCAGGCGGCATCCTTTTCTATCGCACTGGATATGTTCCTCGGACCTCTCTTTCGCACGTTTTCAACCGCACGAATATTTCGTTTTTTAAAAATTGACAACCGGAATTTAGCACCAATTTTTTGCAGCCAACCTTATGTCATTATATTCAAAATAAAATTATCTTTATTTTGATATAAGGTTTATCGCGTAACTGGATCGTTGCAAATTACTAGTATCGATTTACCTGTATATACCTGCCTACCTGATAATTGCACCGGAAAAAAAAGTCAACCCAGCGTTTGCATATTCTATGAGCTACATACTTTCGATTAGTATACAGTTTTTTGCGTAAGGGAATGAGTGTAATGTTTAAAAAAAAACATTTTTTTATTATTAATTAATTACACTTTGCACCAAATTTTTCAGACAACCTCCTGTAAATTAATTTTTTAACATATTTAATTTTATAAAAAAATCATTTTCATCCCGTAATACGATGGGTGAAGGTCATTCTATGTCCGGATCTCCTACTAAATATTGAGATACGTGTTCGGACCAGTCGTCCGCTTCGTTTTCCCCTTGTACCCCTCACTTTCTTCCTGTTTATTCGTGAGTTATTTGTTTTGTTTTAATGGAGCTTTGTTTCAACCGCACCCAGTCTACTCTAAGTTAATTAACTAAGTTTAGTAGCTTAAAAAGAACACCCTAAACTCTTAGCTGAGAAATCCATATCTCCCTTCAGCTATCTAATCTAATCTTTAAAATTTATGTCGTTACAACGTGTTCCAATGGTTTCACCATATTCATCAAATGAAATCAAAAATAGCTTTATTTCGTAGATAATAGAAATAACACTTGAAATACGTCATAAAAACCTTTTTATTACAGCGAATTGTGCGAAAAGTTCAATATACCCCTGTCCTTCTTTCGTGTTATTTTTATTTCAATCTCTGATTGTGGTAGAGGCAATACATAATAGCAATTCAAATTCGATAAAAGTGCTACAGTAAAGAATTTTACTCTTCATGTATTTTAAAAATCGCATTATAAAATTGAAAAGATAATTGTATAATGCAGTTATCAAAATATATCTCATTTTGTATTTTCATAAATGGCTACCATATAACGTGAAATTTTGTCATAAATACGTATATGTAGTTATGGCTAATGTGAAAATGATATAAAATTGGTACTATATAAATTTACGAAAGAATTCATAAGAGTATCGAGTTTATTATCAAGCAAAAGAATTTAATATAATTATTTCAATTTATGTAAAAAAATACATCATCACTCCGTGACAAATTATGACGTATATCTATGTGATGAAATCTATCGATCCAATTTAATTTCTGTAAGGCTGATGTCAAATGAAAACAAAAGTTAATTAACTAGAAACCGACTGCAGAATAAGAAATCAAAAATAAACATTAACAAGCTAGGTATTAAGTTGAAAGAATTATTAAATATCACGTATTAAACTATAAAGCGTAGGCGGTATTCCGTTTAGAATTTCTGTAAATATAGAAAAATTACCCAAAAAAATCTGATGTTTCACAAATTAACACCACCTTATGGGCAACACCACCATTCTTAGTCCTTACTCATGCATTATACAAACAGCTATCCATGAATGTATCCAATAGCCACGTTGAAGCTACCCATCCCTGCTAGCCACCTTTGCAGATGTGAAACCAGTCAGCGTAAGCGACATTTATGTTGACAGGCACCGGAGCCTCTGCATAGATGTCGCAGTGCCGTTCCTCCAGAACACCCTCATATCCAGAACTTTACTTCTCTTCGAACAGCAACAATTACAATGCAACAGCCACATGTTTATTCAAAGTAAATTCAATCAAAATTATTTAAATTATATTTAAGAAGTGAAACAGTAAAAACTAATTATTATCAAATAATTTATAGGTTTTCTGTCAGAACAGCGTATTATGGAAACTTTTAAAAATATATCAGTCGGATGGATTGTATTCCAAAAAAAAAAAACTGATAGGTGTTCTTTATTAGTGAATTATGTACTAAATACACGGTAAACATTTTCATGAGGCGCGATTGCGACGGAAGGACAATGAATGGGTCCAGTTTTCCCTATCCTGGGATAAATCCTGATGTTCTTAAAGATGAAACTACAAGGAAATCTTATAATAAATGCAGCATTATGTACATACTGATATTTTAACATTTTATGATTTGAAGGGATTCGTCAAAATAACTACTATTTATTGTACAACTTAGAAATAGTTTTTAGTAAAATTATATTAAACTCTATAGAGTGCGTAGTCTTAATCAATTATTAAGGCTCAGTCAAATAAACAGAAATTGGCTTTAAAATAAAATACACAAATATATTTCAGTTGTTGACATTTTAATATGAAAAAAACATTTATACACTTATACTTACGCGCATACATTTCTGGAATTTATCTCGTTTGAAATGCTTTTATAAAAAAAAATTGTACCTAAATACAAAAAGCATGAAAAAAATAATCCTTTTCATGTTAGTCCTTTTTTTGACAGTTCAGCAACAGCCGGTCCGACATGGCACAATATTAACTGTGAATAAATTCGTGAGCGTATTGAAAAAGGGCTAAAACTTCCGGCGGAACAGCGAATAAAATGTGGAAGTAATAACGATCGAACGAAGTTCCACCGAAGGCTATACGTTGTAAAATGTTTTTCGTGTCATTATTTATATGAATATACAATCGAGATGAAGCTATACGCCAAGATTTAAATATAATATATATCCTCCGCTTGCATCGAAACATTTTCGTTCATCTAGCTAAATAAATACAATTAGCTGCTATATGAAAAGGCGTATCCTAATCGCTACGCAAGACGCGTTGATGACTGTAGGTGCAGACTCCTCGCGTGCACGACGCTATCGCTCATCATTGTCTGATAGACTTTGGAGTGATGAAAAGATTTTAAAAGTAGCGTTAAAACTCTGGATTTACGAGTAGAGGCCGCCAAGGTGCGAGATAAAACTGATCGTTGTTATTTTATTAATGGATCCAATAATATCACAACAGAGCGGGATGTTATATTGAAAATACATATAACAAATCTTACCGATGTAGCTACACGTGTAATCGTAAAAAGAAGACTGCCTATTTTACTAATGTCCCTTTAGTTTGAACCACAGACCAATTATTTTATTATCAATTCTGCTCTGTGGATTGAATTGTAATTAGCTAAATATGAATAAGCATCTAATATACATAAAGTCAGATTAACTAAGTGAGAGGTCCGGTGGTCCACTCCGCCTTCAGATAGATATCCCATTCATACCACAAAAGTCAGTAATACACTGGTGACTCCTTTGGAGTTGCGTATGTCCATGTGTCGGTAATGATCTACTCTCTGGCGACTCGCATATTCGCTTGCTCCTTAGGAATACCATAAAAAAATAGACAATATAACTAACGGACACTAGTAAAATTGTATCTTCAAAATATTTTACTAGTTTTTGAGGTTGTTGTGACATTGGTCTGTGTGTATATACAAAATACAATAAAGAAAATTTACCTATCACGACTTACTACTGCTGTGAACTGATTTTAATTCCGGTTGCGTATTACCGTTTATATAACGGACAATCTACTTTAATACAAAATCATACCACTGGCTCCAGCCATCGATTTCTTTTAAAACTATTCAAATATTTAAAAGAAATCTTTTCTTTTTGTTGCATTCCCGAATAATTTATAATTACCGAAACGGATCCCGAATCGTGTGGGTTTATTTTTCATTAGTAAATTGAACATTCTCTTTTGAGGTATTTTTTGATCGTCGTAACATGACTGCACTTCAGGATTTCATCAATGTACCAATTAATTGCTATATAGACGAAATTCTTACTAAGAACAACAATTAAATTTCAGGACCCTCTAAAGTACACAATGCCCGTTATAATATTGAAATCAATTGAAATAAAATCAATAATATTAGTTTTCAAAATTTAAAAGCAAATTCATTACTAAGTGGCATATCTGCACGAGAGGCGGTATTAGTATTAGGGTTATTACATTTCTGACCGCTTTCAAACGCTTAACGTAACAACCTCCATTTTCCCGCGATACCCGCCAAAATCGAATCTCGAATCGAATACGATTCAATAAAGTTTTATTAACACAGGTGCTCCGCGAAGACACGTAGGGGGGTAAGAGGGGCGCAAAAAAGGGACCATCTTTCAGGGAGCGAGGTAACGAGGTCGTTCCGTAGAAACTATTTCATTTACAACCGCCTGGCTATTTTCGTAGGTCCGAAAATAAAGGTTATATATTTTTCTTTGTCGATAATAGGTCTACGAAAATAATGATTCTCCTAGGCCCGGAGCAACTTTTCGTTGTTTGCCTTCGATGTTGTGGAATAATTGTATTTGCTTTTACTTTCAGTCGAAAGTGTTCTAACAAGGCGCTTGTATTTCGCCGAATTTCGTGAAAGTCAGCAAAAAGCAGATAATTGTATTGTTTGTATTGTATTGACAATATCGCAAATCGATAATTTTTTATTTTTGCTAAAAATGATAAATGAACTAACTAATGGTGAATGTTATTTAAAATGTTGAATTAAATGAAACGTAAATAATTTATTAATATGGTTATATCGTGATATAATAATTTTAGTTTTTGCATTTTTAATTTTAAGATTAAACTCAGCCAAACATTTTTATTCAGCGAAGATTAAAACATCACAATATGGATAGTAGCAGAATCTATACTAAGGCAAGGACGGAGCTATGTGCACCATTTTTGGTATTGTCTTTGAACGGATAGTTTAAAAAGGAGGACAGGAATGGTGTACATGAAGATAAGGCCATAAATTTTAATATATGGCCATGCATTTTGATACAAATATTTCTTTTTATCTTAATAAAAATTGGAAGTTCTTTAAAATAACTTATATATATGAATACTTCTTAATATATAATAATATTCATGGTTTCTCCCAAAAATTAGACAAATTCTATTTCAAAATTACTACAACTTCTAAGCGTAGAGAAATAAGGGCAAATTAATAATGCCCTAATACACTGTATAATGTATTAGGGCATTATTAATTTCATATAGATAGCTGGACAGCTAAACGAATGAAAAAACAGAGCGATACAATCACTTTTTACACTAATAATTAATTTGCGACTCTTTTAATTTGCTTAGAATGTTTACGGTTCAACCGCTTGAAAACTTCGCCGTCACGCGAACAAACGGAAGTGGCGTCATCGCCGACGTCGCTGAAGAACTTCGCGAGGAAGCGTCGACGCCCGCTCCCCGGAGGACACTTCCGGCGGACCCCCAAAAAAATCTAGGTGAAAGTGGAATCCCCACACTTCTGCGATTGACAGAGTTTGATAAATTACTTTTATTGAGACATTTGTCGCGGCGCTCATCAATCACGCGGCCTCAATAACGAGCCCCGGGATGATATTCCGTTTTATATTGAATTCGTGTTTACGGAAAAACAAAGAATATCGCTGTCGAAGGTTCAATGTTCTTATAAAGTGTAATAAAGAATGAAGTGGAAAAGTTGCAGTTCTATGGTATAGTGCCTTTATCAATATTACACAATTGAAAGTTGTTTAGTGCTTATCACTGTTTGCCCGCCATATGATCTCTGATCCTTGATTTGTTGGATCTGTCTCCACCCCGAATAGCGGAACAGCTAATTAAAATATTAAAAATTCAGAAAAAAATGATTAACAAAATTCGTTTTTTCATACATTTTTCGAATGTATCGCCATCTCTGATATCAACACATAAACTAAAGTAAGTGAGCTTGACTAAATTTGTATAGAGTACTTCATTTTTTCATTATTTCTCAAACGCTAAGAGTATATAATTATACATCCTGACTTATCTGTAATAAACTTCCATTCCGTTGTATTCTTTTCAGTATTTGTTATTTTGGCAATTTTTGACAGGAAGTTAAGACAGCACATGGTTAGATCGGTAATGTGTCATTATCGCTCTATGGTAGTCCGACCTCTTGTTATTTTATACTCTTTTTTCAGATCGATTAAATGTACACTGTCGATGTCTGTTATTAAAAAATATGTTTTTATGGACGAATGCCACACGCTGACGGATTGTAATTGGGACATTCCTAACATTCGTGGCCAAAAAAAAATGTAATATTGGCATCAAGATCTCTATTGGAATGGCAAGACCAGTTACGGACCTGACAATGCAATCAGAATTGACTTCAATAACAGGGCCGTGATCGATACTAGAATTGACAGCGATAAAGGCTGATATTACAAATAGGCGGGATTCAGTAGGTACACGCGTATGACACCACGAGTATATCTGAATCATAAAGAAATAATTATTACTGAACATTAGTTCAGTTTTCAGTCATATTTTCAGCGAAGCGTACGCGTAACGACTATAATATATATAATGAAAATCATTTTGTTTCTAACGCAACCACTTAAAAATTATTAAATATGTCTGTGACTTTGACCATTTGATGCAGAATCATTTGTAGACAGTTATAGGATTCTCATATTACTATCTTTGTTTGGATGTCTGTTGATGTATAAATTGTAATTTGCTATCACTACCATTGATACCCAAGAGAGGACAAAGATCGGTATCGAGACATATGTTGTGATCGAGAGCGGGACGGGGACTGGACCCGGTAGCAGAACCAGAATTGACGTCAAGAACAGAATTATAATCGTGATCAAAATTGATAGAAAAATCAACTGACATGCAGGATAAAAGAATTCATTGTATGTCCACGGAAATGAAATTAGGAGCACATTTAAATAAGAAAAATAAAATTAAGCATAGATTATAAATTTACACCCAGCAAATCGGGCGGGTGACCGCTAATTGTACAGAAAACAAGAGCGGTCGGAGCTCAGTGGTTAAGAGCGTCAGCTTCGAACCGAGAGGTACGGGTTCTGTCCTGTCCACAAAAAGATTAACCGATGTGTTCTGAAGTTAAATCCAATTCAAATACGCTCTTTGCCTCGGACAGCAGGTCAAACCGTCGGTAGCGCACCTCGTCATCGTATCAACCGGGCCAGCGTGGAGGCGGTCCCGAGTCCCTCAATCTGTGACAATGAGATTGTGTGACGACATGACTCAGTAGTGAGGTAAATAAATAAAACCCTGTACGACGTGAGACATGTTATATACGGTTATATTTGAGTCAATCGTTAAGAAGCGTCTAAATAAATTAACTGTTATTAATTGAACTGGGTACATGTAAATTCGTCATTAACGTAATTAATTTATTTTTTGTGAACACATTAAGTACCGTTCCAATTAATGATTTCTTATTGAACTACAGAAATAATGCTTATTTCATAATGAAATCGTTCCAGGCAAATGCTTATGTTAAAATCAAATAACAAATGTTTATTACGACGTCTTTTATTCATTGGTCTGAACTACAGAAGCTTCTTTGTCTAGTTAAATATCTTTTATTCTAAAACTACAAAGGGAATGGCTAATAATTGTTAATTTTATATTATCAAATATTCTGTAAAGTTGGGCTACGTTTAATTGTGATTCTATCTTACTGAATAGGACTTGAAACACGAAATGAAGCATTGGAGAAATTTCATTTTATAGTTTCTCCGAGATAAGGCGTAGGTCCGGTCCAAGTGATTTTAGCGTCTTGCCATCTGAAACATTTAAAATTGTGATATTGAAATAATGAATAAATAATTATTTTAAAAATTTTAACCAAAAACACATTTAGGTAGACCTACTTTTATAAAATTCTAAATATATATAATTTGTGTCAGTTCAAAAACTTAAAAAAAATGATTAAATCTGTTCATTTATATTTTTTTCTATCATCATTTATATTTTAAACAATACATTATCCAATGTATTGTTTAAAATATTGCACTATTCGACTAGATTTTAAGATCTTAGGACTCATTTATTTGAAAGTCCTAAATTAAGATAAACGAAAAAGTCGTTACGAAGATTAAGTTATTATAAATATTTTCAAACTGATCAGTTAATTGCTATAAAAGTTGTAGCTTATTTGCACAGACACAATTCTTCTCTCTCTAGCTTTGTGATCGTGCGTGCGTGCGGTTTGCGTGCGTGCGTGACGTGAGTGCGTGCGTGCGGTTTGCGTGCGTGCGTGACGTGGGTGCGTGCGTGTGTGTCTGTGTGTGTGTGTGTTTGAGAGAGAGAGAGAGAGGATGTGCGTTAGCGAGACGTTGTGTTAGACATTGTGTGCATGTGTGTGGACATGCTTGCGTATTTCACCCACAACTATACTTTTGAATTCGAAGAGCTCGACAACATATCGACAACTATATTTTTAAGAGTTCCAAGGTCTAAAATAGGGGGAACTTTTACGGAATATCTGCTACCGTTTTTCATTTTCATATTTTTTATAAATTTGATGGGTATGTTAGATTTGTCAATGTAAATTGTATTTAATAAAAACTACTACTCATTTGTTTTGGTAAATAAAAGAGAGCACCGTGTAGATATAGCTAAGTGTCGAAACATTCTATTGAAATTTGCACATGGGCCATCTTGCTCACTCACTTGGTGTGTATGAGCCGCTCCAGAGGCGTGGCGTGTATGTCGTCGGCGCGTGCGCCGCCCGGATTGTTTTCGTGAGCGCGCGTATCCACGCACAGGAGAACATGGCAACCGCCGCACGTGTAGTATTGAATTTCAAATCTAACGCAAAAAAAAATGTGTATGACTCAAAGTAATTAATATAAATCAATTACTAAACAATGATAAATAAGCAAACTTTAAAACAAAATAAAGAGAAAGATAAATAAATCTTGAAATTATCTAAATTATCATTTGAAGTACAGAATGAGGGGTTATAAAATATTATGATTACTTTACACACAGATTAATAACTATTGATGGGTAATATTTTATAGGTGATGTTTTTGGGTAGGTTTTCGAATTTCAAATCAAACTCCCTAGCTTACTTGAGATAGAAACTTTAACGCTAGAGAAAAGTAATTTCTCAAGATTTACTCTTACTGCGCCGATGCGTTCTCAACCACAGAGAAGTTTTTGAGTACTTTAAATTTTAATTCTTCGTCTACAGACTCCAGACCTTACATTTCGCTATTTTTGCTTTAACTTCACAAAACTTGAGTCAATACCCCGTAAAAGACAATTTTTATGCTTGAAAGCGACAGTGAATGCTTTTCGAAATACTATTTTAGAAAATTTCATAGTGGTCTATTAGAGAAAAAAAATATGGTGAACTATTTGGAGGCTACTTTAAAAATGTTACATCTGTTTTGATTTATTGGGCTCCAGAAACTTTCAGCATGGTGCACGCTTTACGTAACAAGTATTTGGTAGTTGTGTGTTTCTCCTCTCTTTCTACGAAGGTTCTCCTAAAGCTTTAGTTTTTCTTCAAATTCACGTTCTTTATTTTATTCTCTAATATTATAACATTTTGGCATATATTTAGACAAGTGCTCGCACAAAATATACGTACTACTTCTTAATACAAAAAAATGATATTTATATACAAGATGATCTTGATGTCCATTAATTTCGACAAATAATAAAACTAGTCATGTCTATCAAAACTTGTTATGAAACATATAGCGTTCATTGTTAGGTTATTTATTCATTATTACGAAAACTCTTACAATTATTGAACTTAACATCAAGTCGATTTGCATTTTGTGTATGGATTATGCAATGGCATTACAAGTGCAGTTGTTTGCGAGTACCAACGAAAATATTCCTAATATCCAAAATATCCAAAAACTGATTACTGATAAGGAAGGAAAACTGATAAGAAGGATTACATCCGAGGAAATTAGCAATACACATGTGGACTGGTATCTTCAATAATAAGTTAGTTGGTCCAGTAGAAATACCACGTCGTCTAAATGCTGAAAGTTGTTTATCGTTTTTGAGGGCAATAATCGGTTTGGAATTTTTCGAAGATATACATCTACAAACATTACAAAATATGTGGATACAACACGAT
The DNA here is from genome assembly GCA_005406025.1 of Eumeta japonica. Classification (NCBI taxonomy): domain Eukaryota; kingdom Metazoa; phylum Arthropoda; class Insecta; order Lepidoptera; family Psychidae; genus Eumeta; species Eumeta japonica. Next base: position 14,440 of record BGZK01001415.1, read on the forward strand.
GGTGTTTCAATGCACTACTGGTCTGAGGTACGTGCATATCTCGGCTCAACATATCCCCAAGTGTGAATCGACCGAAGGAGCTCCGTCTTAGCGTGGCCGACCAGGTCTCCAGATTTGATCCATCTGACTTTCCTTTTTAATGTCATGAATGACATTTTAAAACGAAATCTACTCAAAACCCATTGAGTCGCGAGATCAGTCACTGATCAAAATCCAAGAAGCTACTACGAAGATAAAAACATCACCGTAAATATAAATAGTCAGATAATAACTGGGTTAAGTTTATGAATAGAAAATGAAGGAGGCCGTTATGAAGCAGATTTAAATTTTTATTTTATAAACCTTTTTATCTTTTATATGTTTTATACTATAAACATAGCTTTATTCGTAAGAAATAAATTAACGCCATAAGCCACGGAACCTATTTTTTTAAAGGATGAATTTTGATTGACTGTATGAAGGTACGCAAACTTTTATATTTGATGAGTTGTAGTTATTGCCTATTTTACTCGGCAATGTAGTCACTTTATGTACCCTTTGGACGTTCCACTATTTTTTTTTTGTTATGTACGAAAAATTTAAAACAAAAATAAAGCATCTTTAGGTATATGTTCCTTGACAAATTTTCATCATTACTATTATCATTTGCCGAAGTTAACAGAAAACGTCAGGAGAATCTTGTATCTATTTACTAAATAAATTAGATCTCACTGAAAATTAAAAGCTTACACGGTATTTAATTTATGCCCTACAAAGTTAAAACAAAATCTACTTTGAAAGTGGCACAACTAAAACAATGCTGTTAGTCTTTTATAAATAAGTAAAAGAACTTTATCGATACTGATACTATTTCCCACAATACATACAATCAAAATCAATGGAAAAACACAGCGTCCAACGTAATATCAAGAGTTTTATAAACCTCTTGTCATTATGTATATATTACTGCAAGCAAAAAGTAATTACAAGTACGATACAAGCAAACGAGCGAGATCATATCCTGCGATAAGTGATCACTGCTGCTCAAGAGCGTCCACCCGCCGGAGCAGCTGACGACGAGTTACCGATCTTTTAAAAGACTTATTTTTCTTTTGAAAGATATCATTTTTTTTTTATCATTTCCGATTTCACATTTTCTCGGAGACAGCATTCATGTAGTTTCGTTTCACAGCTCCGAGGATGTGGAAGGTGGTGAACTACTTGTAAAACCTACCTATCATAGCAAGCTGCCGTATAATCGGCACGGTAAGGATAAAATAAGAGTGTACTTAGGTTTTAACAGTAGTGGAACTCGGCGGTCAGTACTAGACGCACTGGTTCCAGGGTCGTTCTTCCAATGTGTAAGTTTACTTAAAATGGGGAACGAGTAAAATCACAGGAGACTTGGATATATTTCAATTTTAAAAAATTTACAGACCTTCTCTCCGCGTGATAGTTTCTCAGCAATTCACGATTCGTATTGAATAGAACTCCGTAGTGGCCGGAGCAGCTGGTTACCTTAGCGACGAAATAAAATATTAATATTTTATATGTGAGATGAAAATTGATTTTTATTATAAAAATGAAGTATAAAAAATTGCGAATTAATAAATAAAGAGGTGAATATAAAATATTTCTAAGGAATATCAGTATATGAAAGTATAGTCAAGGACATGGACATTTAGAGAAACTTTTGTTCATTTTTTAATCGAATTATGTAATGTTCGGAAGGAGTATTAAAATATAGAAAATTTAACGACGTAAAGAAAAATCCCGTTGTCAAAGACTTAAATAAATAAATGTGCAATTATTTTTCAATAAAGTCCTTTACATACAAATATTCTTTTAGAACATTATTCCATTGAATTTAAACATAATTGAAGATTTTTCAAATACCAGATCCCAGATGATTACGTCAGTTTATTTTATGAAATCTAATCATGTACTTGTTAATACATATACAATTGCTTGTAATTGTAATTGTATGTAAATAATCAATGAATCAAAAAGAGACGTTCATATTAAAATTGACTTTTAAAGTCATAACCTTCATGCATATAAAGCCTCCGATTATACTACAAATTACGCTACCACTTTTTTTACGCAATCGTTTAAATATCTCACCATTCACGTATTACCGAAATTGATAGAGTTTCGATGAACTCACCCAAATAGGCAGAGCGGGTGTTTTGAGTCTCGAGCCCGGGTACTGGTTGCTCGCGTTGTTCTTAGCGCCGTCATCACTGCCATACCAGACCAGCAGGCCCACCGCACTCCGCGACAGTATGCCGAACTGCGGCATGGCCTGACACAATATGCGAATTCCTTATGCTCAATGTTCAAGCAATTATATGCGGTTAATAGAACCTTACGTTATCTACACCGTTTTCTTTTAGACAAGAATGACACATATAAAACCATGTTGAGGATTATTTGCTGTATAACGAGCTTTGTTGTTAAACGCGCCAGTGATCGATGGTCAGCGGTCAGACTTCGAATCGGAGGTTCTTAAAAACCTCATGACGGGCCAAGCTACCAAAAGGTTTTCTAATAAAGCTTTTTGATAAAATGAGAAATGACTGTGATAGGGTACTGTTCTATGTTGTGTTGTTAAAAAAAACCTGCAAAAGCACCCCTTAAAATAATCGGCCTTCTCTAATACTAACGTAATGGTCTTCGTCTCCCACGTAAATGACGCCGTTGTGCAGGTAGGGGGTGGCGCGGCCCGTCAGCAGTAGGGTGACCACGTTTATGGAACCTTCGACGTGCGCAGACACGAGGTATGTCAGCTTGCCGTCTAGATCTTTTTTCACACTTGCGAAAAGAGAAGGTCTCGTTAAATTTTCCGCAATTAATGGGCAACTTAGGTAGTGATAGAATGAATTTGACGAATGTAGAAGTTAGTAATGTTTGAAACGAAAGGTCTACCGATTTTACATTACAGCTCCGCGTTCTAACGAGCAGCATTACAAATTTCACTGAACCGTCCTGCCATTTATTTATCTATGACGGCTGCAAGTCTAATATAGTAAAATAATATGTACGTTTTGAATTATCATACTTTAAAAAGTAAATATTACCGAAAACTATAGATTTTTTAATTTTTAAATATTGTTTCTTTTTTTCTTGCTTGCATATATATCAGCTGCATTTAAATACGTGGAAAACGAGTTTTGAATTAAACAATTATATTCAAATAAGTGCTCCCTAACACATTGAATTTGATGGCTGAAATGGTTTTGGAGAGCATTAAACTTGATAACTTTGCAAATAGAACTCCTAGGATAGTAGATTCTAGGAGCCATGTTTTCAATTAATTTTACCTAAAATTTTTAAATAATTTTCTATTAGAATAATAGTTCCCTGCAATTAAATAAAATAACACTGAAAATATAAAAGATCCTAATTATTTTTTAGTTCTTATTGTTGATAGGTCGTACCATGCTGCTCTTGAAAATATAGTAGAATTGAATGAATAGCTTTTTCTTACATAAATATGGCCATCAGAACCCACTTTGTGATTTATTCCCATTTGTCTATTTATCCAGCCCATATCAAGCATAGTCATTACTGTTTTATTGCTTAACAATTTCTAAGTTCCTCATTGCATTTTTCCTCAAATCTATGAAATAATCAGTCAAAAGGTTTTAACACCAGGCACATGAAAACCAAAAGGTATATACAAATAATATTATGCTAATTAAAGTATTGATGGAATATGCAGTTTTTTTTACAATTATTCAAATAGTAAATATTTATGGTCTATAATAATTCACCTTGTTTGTGTTGTGATTGCAATGACAAACATATTAAACAATTCCATAGGTGGACGCTATATATTATGAAAAGTATATGAACACGAAAGTGAAAACAAGGAATTATTAATGTAAATATAAGTATGCGTTGTTTATTGTCTTATAAAATATGTTTACAGCAATTCCATTCTCGATTGTATTAAGTAGATCATAGGTGAGCCAGTGGAGACATACTTGTCGCATCCTCTAGAGAGAATCGCCGCGTACAGCACCAAAAGCGCGCCCGGCCCGTCCTCCGCTTGAAGCTGTTGTTACAAAGCTATATTTTAGTAAAAAACTGCTATGCTTAACTTGATATTTGAAACAAATTAAAATTGTTTTCGAAATACAGTTTTATGTTTCGCTCATTTCGTTCCAATTAGGTGTTCTTGACAACAAACCCGCGAAAAGCTTTGGTTTCTGAAAAGTTTGATAAAGGTCGCGTCCGAAATGAAAAGGTTTTCCTTAAATATCCGACTCATTAAAAAAAAAATAAACTCTGAAATTTTAATTAAACACGAGTTTTAGATGACTTTGATGTTTGAATATTATCTTTGATACTCGTAAAATTTAGAACGAATACATAATAATATTAATGGTCTAAACTTACCAAATGCAAATATCTTTTGGAAAAAATTTGCAGGTCCTCTAAATTTTTAAACTCGAACAAATGCAGCTTGAAATAAATGTTTCATATATAAACAAAAATATCTGATATGTATTGTTAGCAACAAAAATATGGGTATTTCTTTAAAGGAAAAGGATATTTCTAAGGGTTATTTAGAAATATACAATGAAATATTAAAATATTCTCAAATTCAGGTCATTTTTTATTATATTTTAAGGATATTTATGCGAAATTATGTAGGAATATTTAAAGCATCTTTCAATGACTTCCCCTTTATGAAGCTAGGAACACTGTAGTGAGTTACAGTTCTAGCGGCTAGACGTAATAAAGAATATTATATATAAGCCAAACAATGTTTTATACAAACTACTAGATTTTAAATATAAATTAACAATACGATAAAACACATTTGTCTTTATAATGTATCTATAATATGATATTGTAAACATAATGCTGAAAAAAGAATCTCCACCCTATATACACTAAATGTCGTAGTATTGTGTCATTACCAAGAATGCAATACCCTAATAAGTTTTCCGAATAAGTTTTTCACTTTAAAGTTTCTGCTTATTGCTTCATACCAGATTTGATATGATTTAAAAGCAGTTCTCATATAATGTACTTATATCACGTCAGGCTATAACTAGATCGTGTCCAAGGCCATAAGTCGCGACGGCCGTGCACTAAAGAGTACCTTTTCAGTGACTCCGTCTTGATAGTACTGCGAAGAATGCTGCACGTATGTCTTGTCAGTGGGCAGAGCCACGGTCGCCCTGCGCTCGTCGTCGGCATGGACGCCGGCGGCGCACCGCCACACCACCTCGGCGCAGGCCCGCCAAATGGACTCCTCTTGACGCTCTTCAGAGGGACGGAGGTATCTGAAGGAGAGGACACTTGTGAGTGACATCCTCTACTATACCTATTGAAATGCTTGAAATTTAAAGATTCCGTAAAAGCTCGATATCAGGATAGAAAATTTTCTTTTTGTATCTAGTTCTTTGAGTTTAACCTGGCTTAGGTTCCAATTCCTCAAAATAATTATCTTGTCATAGCTTTCTTTCATCTACAATAATTATTACCAATATTCTTTTATATTTTCCCGCTATAGAAAATGAAAAATTTTCACAAATTGGAAAGATAATGTTTTCAATGCAATTTTTAAAAATCAAGTTTTCACCAGAAATTGGAGATTTTAGAATCCTAGAAACCTACTTTGACCATTTTACGAGTGTGATGACTGTATACATTTCTCTCTCTCTCTCTGGGTGTGTGTGTGCGCGCGCGCGTTTGCGTTTGCTATGCGTGTGCGTGGGTAAGTACGTATAAGTGTGACATTCAAAAATGGTTTGGAACTTGGACTTTCGTAAAATTTGAGTTAATTTTGGATGGTATATTTTGATACATCTCAAAAATGTAATTTATAAAAAAATGTTTTTGAAATAAGTTTTAGACTGCTCAACCGATTGATGTAAAAACATAATTAACTGTTTTTTTTCTAAATTGTACTGATTACACAAAATTGCAATTGCAAATTGCAAATTACACAAAAATCGGACTATTGGCTTAAAAGACATCATTGGATAAAATTTTCTAAAAAGGGATTTTTTACAACGTTTTTTAAGCTACTCTACAGATAAACTCCAAAATGCTTAACAGAAGAATAAAGGATATCCAAACAAAAATCATTGACAACTTTTCTGAAATCTTATCGTTGTTAGGACAACAAAGGTAACAATGATTTTAACAAGTTCTTATTATTTGATTTCTCAAAAGAAATACAGTATACTAAATTTATTTTTATTAGATAAAAGTAGGTTTATAAGAAATTAGGTTAAATATATACTGGCAACAGGATTAAAATAAATTAAATAATAAAAGAATATCCATTATGCTTACGAAAACAGAATGTGCTTACATAAAAATTTGGGGGTTTTTACTTAAAAAATCTGAAAGTTAGATTTAATTAATTAGTCTTCTAGTTGTAAGTTTTGAATACGTTTAAAACGAATAATATCAATGATTTTGTGTAAACGAAAATCGTGAGTCTTTAAATATCTACGAGAAACTCAAAATAGTTGTGAGGAAAAAATGTGTGTAAAATGTGTCGCTTCATTTTATTGAAGACTAATGCAATGATTTATAGTGCGAAAGTTTCTATAGACGAGTTCACTTCGTACTTGGATGATTTTATATTTTTATTGTCTTTGCCCAACCGTTGTAAATTTTAACAATACTATAATGGATTAACCCCAATTAAGGAAAACCAATTAGTTTTACCTTTAAATACAATCAATGCACCTTAATGAGAAATCACTTTTGCGTAAAACTTTGCCAACTCAGTCTTCTAAAGGTGAAAGGAAATTGAATTCACATTTGTTTGGCAGTTGTTTTCTACAAACCAAATTCAACTTTCATTGAAATTATGGAAATACATAATAATAGGACCATTTTACTTGTTGGTAATACATTCCTTATAACTACATTAATAATCTAAGTACCGATGTCAATAAAGTATAAATAGAAAGCACTGCATATCCATATTATTTTTACGTTTTCAGTATACATGCATAATATATTAATTGTAATTTAATACTAATGATAATTTTCTTTACCCGGCCATCAATGAGAAACTATTGATCCAATCAAATTTTGGCTGTTCAACATAGAATTGTTTTTAATATCAATGTTTTTTTTTTAAGTTTGACGTACATGTATCTTTCATCCTTTTTAAGGTTCCATATTTCTAAAGGAATCCTTACAGAATCGCTTCAATGTCCGTCTTAACATCCACCTGCTGTCAAGCTACTTCCACTCGTGGCGTTATCAAGTTAAAATTAATATCAAAAACTTAAATCTGCGGTCCCTGGAGGCTGTAAAAATAAAAACTATTGTATTTTTAAAAATTCTACTGCAAAATAAATGACGTCAAAATTATGAATTAATATTTTTATCTACACATTAAAATAATCAACAAAAACACAACAAATTAGGTGCCTACTAATTTGTTTCGTACAGGACCTGCTTTTGAATTTACTTTTGTAGGTTTTATTTAAAGTGTACATAAAAATATAATATCATAAGAGTTAATTTATTTTATGTCGATTTAAACATTTCCTAACTTTTAGTTTTAAGTAAAAACTGTAATTACAATTCAGTAACAATATTCGACTCCAGCATCTCGTATCGAATGGCTTAGCAAACTTATTCATTTTTAATTCTTTCCGTGGATTTGCACCGTGTGTACAGTTTGGTTTTAGTCATTATGGTTTTCAATAACAATCCGGAACAAAGCGTGGACAAAAAAACATAATATACACCTAAATTTAATACTTGTTTGGAAATCCTATCAGATAGTTATATTTTAATGTAATTCCAATAATATTACATACCCATGTGTCGAATTGATAACTTCCTTTTCTAAAGTAACTAAAAAAATGAAACTTGTAAGTCAAAGCCGACATCGGAAAATCCCGAATTCGTAGTTATTTCATTATAATAATTATTGTTTTGGTATTACAAATTGACACTTACAGAAGGAGCACGACTGTGATGTAGACTGATGTATAGAAGAACATATTTTAATTTCTTGCTATAAAAGTTTACTATCTACATTTCGGGACACTTATTTAAAAGTCTTATTTATTTTAAAGAAAAGGTACTAAAGTTTTGAAATTCCTGGATTGATATCTCTTCAGTATATGTATCTAACACAAGGAAAAATCCTTTAGAATCTAGATAGATAAAAAATGTACATAAATAATCAATTTTGTACAGAGCCTTCACAGTGTGAATCCTATTCGCATTTGTTTTAGATTACTTGATTTGGTATATGATGTACTCATATGCCAAATCAATACAGGACCTAATAAAGAACAATACATTCATAAAGGAGCTATAGCAAACGCATTGAACTCTCTATAGGTATTGCTTTATGGCTCCTGCTCGTTTTAGTCCCTTCAAAGGACATGAAATTATTGCAGGACCTTCATATATGTACACGTATTTTTGGTAAAGCCCTCAAGAAATATAACTGTCATTGTACATGTATCGCTCTATCCGATATATGAGGATAATATTGTCATAATTTCTGGAACATTTATTCAAATAGTACCAAAATAAAATAAACTGACACCTGTTTCCCAGAAGGTGAGGCAAAGGCTATAGACTACCACACAGGACGATCTGTGCATATCTCTATTGCTTCACTGAGATCTCTCAATCTTTTCATGAAAGTTCGTCGGTTTCGGGTGCTTAAAATTTGGCCCTTTTTTTTAATATGTCATCATTTTGGTCTGCATAGAATTTTCTAGGTTGACCCTTGCCGATCATATATCCGTATTTATTTAGAATTATATAATTTAAGGTATTAAGGTATATATTTACCATTAATACTGATTTTCTAATGGAACTTGATCTGTCTTTCGGAGTTTCGAAAATTAATAAATCAATTTGATATAAATAAAAGGTAAAATGGAGAATTCAAGTAATCTGTACTAAATTTTTTTGTGTTCCATCAGGTCGGTGTCACCTTATACAACCAAAGCAAACTTTCAACTATACGTCTGACCGAGCAACAATCGGATACGCAATTATGAGAATCAATCGATCAATTCAATAGATTGAACACACAAACAAAAATCTTCTACTTAATTTTATAATATTTCATACGAAGTTCAATAAATAATTAAATTTGAGGACCCAGTAATATGAAATGGACCGCCAAATATATTAAACACTCAGGCATATACAGTTATTCAATTCACCAAACAATCTGTGGCCGTATCAGTCATACTATCGTAACACATGAATGATCACTACGAAGATGTCGTTTATGATTAAGTTAATCAGCCAAATCAAACAGCCTACAAATATTAACAATTTTCTTTCACGTTGCTTAGAAGGGTCTATTAAACATTTTCGTTTGTGTCCATCTACCATGTTATTTCATTTCAGAGTCTAGTATCAACATACTAAGTACTTATTTGTTGATGCTGGCTGTGTAGTGATTGGAGGACACAGATGATTGATTAACAATAGAGCCTTCTAAGCAATATGTTCCAGCTGTCTATTTGTTAATATAGCGATGTTTCATTTGCGTTATATCCCTAAGGCAACCTCTCTCTCTATCTATCTATGTTTCTTTCTCTTTCTCTTCAACAGAAATCTAGAGAAGATATCTCAATAAATGTCCTAAAATTATCTCTTTATTTTGAAGTCATGTCCCTTATTAGGTAATCATAACTAGCATCAGATGTTGACCATTACGAATCAGGTTAGATTAAGTCATTTAATGCTTGTGGAAATGCCCTAATTAATATATGTATGTAATTATATAATTATTTTTTAGGACCCAAATTCATCCTCCAAATTTTTCCCCTTAGCGAAAGCTACTAGTTTAATGTTTAACGGGATGATTCTTACGTCCATTTGACATTTAATAAAAGTGAATGTATGGCGTGCTAGTTCTCTTATTCATCATTATTAATTTTAATTTAATAATTAGCTACTTCTATTTGCGTCTTTCTGTACAATAAGGCATATGCCGACAATATAGTACTATATGAAAAAATTACCTCCAATTTTCTACGCGATAGAATAAATTATAAACGTAAGAAAACAACGAAATCCACACTGTACATACCGATTACCTAATACTGAAGCAATGCTTGCCTCGCTGTTTCACGACTAAGCTGCTTAACCGATTCTGATGAAATTTGGTATAAAAATAGCCTTATGTCTGAGAAAGAACATATACTGCTTTTTATTTGTCTGCCTGTCTGTTTATCTGAATACATTGCTATAAATTAATATTAATTAAAACTATTTCTTATGAATTGTAATAAAGAACTTACTATTGCATAAACATAGCGTACTGTTTGTTAATCTAAATATATATTTTGTTAACAGTAACATAAGAATTTAAAACTCAGTATGATTATTATTTTTTTGTCTTACAAGTTTATTTATTCTATTATCCACTTGAAAAGGGAGTGAGGAGAACGTGAGAAATAATTATTGAGAGAAAAAAGAGGGAAAATCAGAGAGCGAGATATGAAGTTAGAAGGCGAGAACAAGAATGAGAGCAAGAACGAATAAGAAAGATAAGAAAGATTTATATCGGAAATAGAAGCAAAATCATGGTTAATAATGAGTTAAGGATCAGGTTTAATAACAAAGTTTTAATATCTCAATTAAAGTCTTTATATTCGCGAGTTGTGTCACGGGTAAAAGCTAGTATAATACATTAAAAAAAATACATTGAGAAACTGTTCAAACCTGACTGCAAAGGTTTGAGACCGCATGAGATACAGCAATATATATATATAATTTTTAGATTATTCAAAATTTTTCCATGAAAATAGTTAGTTCCTTTTTTAAACGTCTAAATACAATTGTTTATAACAATGACTAAACTTTGTGTTAAAATGAAATAAATACTAAAGCGGCCATATTTCAAAAGAAAACCCAAAACAAACATATTCTTCTATTATTCTTTAAAAAAATATTATGTCCTTAAAAATTGTGAAATATTATCAAATAGCGGATGGAGTCAAAAATCACGCTGTCGGCATCTTAGACACATACAGTCGCTCCGTCAAAAACGCGATGTACGGGAGGTAAATGATGGTGGGGGCGGCGCCCCCCCGCGCGCGTAAGTCAGCGGCGCTCGCGCGTGTCGCGGCATAAATTCCGCCGCCGCTCTATCGGGCGATATTTTACTAAAAATGGCGACTCTATGCTCTAAACACACACGGCGATGTTCATTCGCGAAACGGACAAATATTGTATACTGCGCTGTAGAAATTTATATGCGTCCCGACCGCGATCTATTCGCTGCCGTTCGCGCAGTACGGTCGTGTTAGGGCATAAACGTGGAAATATTATTGAAATGGATCGTTTCTACATACATTTAATTAACTGTATTAAAGAATATTAATTTTATGGTATCTATTATAAAAGTTAATTTATTTATGAATAGTACAATAAAAAAATGAGAGCGGGATTATCGAAAGTTTACCTACGACAGAAGCGCAGTTTCTTTTATGCATGATTTTAGCTATAGAAAAACAGGTTATTTAAAAAAATAAAACTTACTTAGAAGCCTATCTACTTAAAATGTGTGTTTACCTACTGTACTAAGAAGCAAACAAGAATTATCGCACATGTTGTTTCCGTTTACTTCGAACGAGCCTGAATGTAAATCGTATTTATGATAAAGTATGATATTTGATAGCTTAAAAGCAAGAAAACTTTAGAAACAAAATGTTTTAATTATTCATTTTTAAGAAAGCTCCTCTCCTTCGCTATGACATTTTTCTTAATTTACTTTACAATTGAAGCTTGCACTGAAAAGCATCGTCTCAAAAACAGATTAGGTACAATTAGTCATCATTAAATAAATTTTATTAAAAGAAAACATAAACTGACTCGCATTATTAGGGAAAACTGTGCTTGAAAACTTTTTAGGATAGTATATATATATATATATATATATATATATACATATATGTGTGTGTGTGTGCTGTATAGAGTGTTAAAGTCAAGCACGATTTGTCTCCATGTCGCACAGTTTTGGTTTTTTCTTTTTGTCTATTCTATTGTGAAATTTTCGTTCAAATCTCATCTCACTCTTCACAGTTTTGTATCTCGTAACTGTTTTTCAACCACACGATGATTAGATTGCTTCTGAGAAAAGGAACCTCTGGGGGAACGTGCGGTCTAAACGGGCAAGATATTAATATTACATGCGTTACATTTTCTTAATTTACTCCTTCATCGAAGGCACGAAACATTTTTTTTATAAAATATCCTTTTTATTTTTTCCGCTTTAACTATGTGATCGAAATACCATTAATGCAAGTTATCGATAGCGTACGCCACACACAGCCGATTGTAGACCATTAGTTCTGCAGTTGAAAATAACAAAGCGGAAAACCGACCTTCTCCAGTCACTTATTCAAACTTAAAATATTTCTAATTACTTACACAGCCTTAATAAGCCAACGTATGCTGTGTATTTTCCAAATCGATATTTACTTTTACACACATTTTGCGGGTTAGTAAAAATTATAATTATCATAATAAGACAGATCTTTCAGCAGAATGCATGAGAATTTGACGGATTTTCAAAGAGAAATTTTGTTTCAAATAATGATTCTAATTTAGTTCGTACTTATATATAAATTTACTATTTATGTACTATTAGAATTGTTATTTATAAAAAAATTCTTTTATTAAATATTCTAACATTAACGTCGATGTCTGTTATTTAACGAGATTACGTAAACTAAATATTTTTAGATATTTGGAGCTGAATCCAACGTATCATAAAATCACATTTTTATATTTTCCAATACTTTCTCGAACGACGGCACGGTATCTGTATATCATGGCTGATCGAGATATCAACTAAATATTTTAGCTTTTGTGTGTAAAAAGTTACCTTTTTTTTGCTCACGCCTATTCTACAAAAGATAGGCAGAGATCATGAATCTCTACTTAGTACTGCTTTTACATACTTTATTTAATAGTGTATTTTATTGCACAAAATGTATTTTATTTTTTTTAAGAATGCCTTCACTTATGTGTGTAAATTTGAAAAACTTTAATATTATAATATTAATAATAATAATATTACATACGTTTCCGGCGGCAAATTCGCCTTGTTGTCCTTCGTGGAAGCACGGGAATCAAACAGCAGCCATTTGATAACATGTGCTTGGAGCGCCGAAAGCAGGGATCTCGCCCCGTTCCTCGGAGCTAGCAACCCAAAACCCAAAGGCTGCTCGGCTGGACGCATGGCTATAGGAGTACGCAGCCATTCCCCTCTGGGCGGGCATGAAGCGCTGCCGAAAGCAACCATTCGGAGCTCCTGCCACGGGAACAACAGAAATTAATGTCCTTTTACCTGACGACAGCAAAGCCCAAAGTAACCCTCCATATATAAGTCGAACACATAACTTTTTAACCTATTTGTATATATATATCTGATCCTATGTTTCCTCGTAACTACTAAACGACTGGAACGATTTTCATGAATTATACCTAATTAAATTTGTCTTAATAATGCAAATATTAATCAATATATTTAAATTAAAGTATCGCATCATTGGCGTCGAATTGCGCTTCTTGATTTTTTTTTAACTTATCGAGAGTAACTTCAAAATGTAATCAATGACGCCGAAAAAGGCGATCACAAAAATAAATGTACACCATGCATACGCTTAAAAGTAATTTCGGCTAAGAAATATATGCATTATACATATAATAAAATTGTAACGAAGCTGTATACAGACACAATATTTTTTTCTGAAAAACAATTTATACACGTTGTACTATATGCTACAGAAGCCTAAAAAATTGTTTCTAAAGTTTTTGTCTATTTTTCTGTTCTGCGCGTTCGTGCACGCTTATCTCAGAAACGGCTTATCAAATTTAAATGAGCTTTCATCAGTGTATTGTGGGAAGCTTGTCGCAATATTTAGTGTTTGTCTCTTTTCGGGTGGTTCGTGACGGTCGGGTGCGGCTGGGTGCCTGTGCGAGCAACCTTCGCCTAACGAAAATGACATGTTAAATTTCTTTCTATATAATTTATATATACTCTAATAATACACAAGGGTCGTTTACAATTTTACTATATAAATAAATTACGTTTTCATGATATGTATAGATAATTAGAAGGTTAACGTAACGTTTTTTTGTGAACCGATTGGAACGAAACAAATACTAAATGTTAACGGAAGGCTTTTCACAAAACGTAGGAGAAACCACAGATAAATTGGTAAAGCCGTTTTTTTGATATAAGCGTGCGCAACTACAGAGCAAAGACGGACAAATATACAAACAAACAAAAACTCAAAGTAGTCTTTTGGGTTTGGTAAAAGAAGTATAACATTTATAAATTGTTTTATTGAAAAAAATATTTAATGTAAAAACAGCTCGTTAACGATTTTATTATAGGTAGTTAAAAAAGAAGTTAAAAAACAATAAAAAACAAAAATTTTGAAGGGAAAGTAGAAAATTCGTACAACAGCCTTATTCAAGATTTTGGAATTCACTTTTTCAAGTTTAGTGAGTTTTGTAAACTTAATAGTTCAGGTTTTGTGTATATAATAATCGGGGAAATATTACTTATTATAACTTTTTTAACACTTACTACTTAAATATGTAAATAAAAGCTTATCCAACACATAAATCTCAAAATCCCAGAAAGCTCTTCTATGTACTTTAGGCTATTAACAATATAACAATGTGTAAATAAATAGAATTTTTAAATAAATTGCTTAAGAAAGGAAATAGCAAAAGCAAATTAAAAAGCAGTCACTTTTATATTAGTCAATATTATTTGACTAACTTAAAAGACAAGATGAACAAATATCGATTTCAAATTGTTTTCAAATTTTATGATCTATTCCCATAAAACGGGCTAAATATCAGAGTAAGCATTTTATGTTTGTTTTCAAGTTATGCCGCATGGTTACGATCATAATTATTATGTGATCGTAAAAATTTTAACAATATTTTTTTTCAATTCAACTACAATTCAATTGTGGTGTTTTTAATTATCAAATTCTCTAATATACGATATAGAACGTATTTAATATGTGTGATATGTTCAATATCATCTTTGCCTGAACCTACTTAAGTAATTTCTAAGAGTATGTCCAGTACTACATTATTCAAAAACTAATTCTTTAGTATTCAGTCTTTTTGGTTATGGAAGCACGATCACAATACATACAGTTTGCACTCCGCCTATTTGGGTATCATCCTACAAATCATCTTTCGCATTTTTATAGTACATAATTATGCTACACATATATATTTAATTTGGTTAAAATCAGTTATTTTATCGTAATAGGTATTCATTTTCAACACGCAATTGTATATATTTTACTAGTTATCTTTTGAAAGGCCTCTTAAAACATGTAACAAAAAAAATTGTTTGAGTTTTAGAGGAATATTAATGATATGTCTGCTGCGTAAAACCGATAAATTGGATTCTGGCAATAACGACACGCCCAAAAAAAATATACTCATGAAAGTCCTTATTGCCTCTGTCCTAAAAGTGAATAAAAAGCAGTTCAATACAAAAGCCCTGCTGGTAATACGGAGACATTTTTTTTAATCTTAAGAACAAAGGAGGGTGTGTAACGTGAGATTATTCCGCCTATTACGTCTCTAATTAACGTGAATAAAGCGAGCGAACTCACGATCGCCTGCCGCTCGGTGATGGGCGCGCCGCTCGCTACCGGCGCGCGCGCTTCGGGCCCGGCCCTGCTGCGCGCGTACAGCACCCGCTCTGTAACAAGCCCGAGGGCGTTTTTCCTTTAATCTATTTAATTAACGTAACATTCAAATGCCCTATTGAAGGCTGTGATGTATTTCGAATTGTACGAGGGATACACCTGTGATGTGTTGGTAAAAAAATAAATAAATCATAATGATACCAGTCGTGAGGATTTCCATAGAAATCTATACAAAATTGTTTGACAACTGAGATTAATTTTTTTTTTACGAAATATAATACTCAGCTAAGAAAACATAAATATCAAAAAAGTACATGATAATAAATAATTATACTGATTCAAAAACGTTATTTTTTCCCCTATTTAAAGTACTTTATTCATCAATTTGTTTGCTCGGTTAAAATTGGATAATCTCAGCATTGATTTTTTTATATACAACACTACACCTATTCGAGTGAATTCTGAAATATGATTACTGCAAACAAAGTATAACACTTTTATAATGGTCAATGGATCACATTAAAATATATTGAGAAACTCTTAAAATATCAAAATACGACCTTTATTCAATTGAAGAACTTCTTCTTGGGAAGTGCCCAACACGTATTTCTTTAACATTTTCCGTGTGTACTTCCAAACAACTCTAGATTTGAAGTGGTTATGGCTCGAAATGATCCACACCTACTGCAGTGGATGTGATTGCTGTGACACGCAGGCCGTGTTTTCAAGGACAACTACTGTCTTCTTTTGAAATTGCCTGCCACGCCTACGTGATGGTTGCGAATTGAGAATCGCGTTGATAGGTAATTACACACTTTTATTTACTTATTTTTTTAATACTACAAAGTTCATATTTTTCTAATTCTACTTTCCGTTTTAAGGGGTTGTAATTGTTGGAGATATTAATTCTAGAATAATCAAAGGAGTAAATTTATGGAAGTTTACTCTTCTACAAGTTCAAATTTTTGTTCTATATAGCTGAATTTATTAAAAAATATTATCTATAAAAAAAGTATCTTCATAAAAGAAAAAGTGAACAGTAATATTTAAAAATCTAACAAATTTACTGCCTTCAAAAAACAAAAAGAATATTATTAAGGCATTAGCTTGTAGATAAAAAAACAAAGTTATCATTTTTTAAGAAGTTTAAAAATACCTTCTGAAGTCATCACTACCGGAAACGAGATAAAATCGTACCATATAGATTCAGAAACATCTAAATTTCAAATTAATATAATACTAATCAAGGAAAAACTTATACAAACATATGAAAGTAATATTTCGATTCGCAATGACGTATTGGAGTTAATTTTTAATTTTTATAAATAAGTAGAGACAGCCGCAAAACCTATTTCAGCGCCGACATGCAGCGCGGCGACCGCTACACGAGCGTCAATCTCGCCCCGACAACGTCAATGTGTGATTTATACGAACCTCGCGCACTGATGTACGAGAGCGTAAAGATAACAGATGGAAATGTTAAATTGGACAATTTTCACGAATGTCACCTTTGAAACAGCTTAATTTTATGTTTCTGAGTTAAAGCACCAACCTAGAATCATCATATATTCCGGTAGTCTAAGTAATTTTTTTCATAAAATTATAATGTTTGCCGTAAGTTCGTTTGATTCATACTTCATGAGTCAAATGCTGCGAATTTAGTTTTACTAAATTCGTATGTATGGCGATCCAGTTGTCTCAGATGATACTGACGGGAAGAGATGAATGTAATCCAATTTTAATAGGTAGATACTAAATATTATAAAAAAGTGACATCTAACGACTATAAGTTTTTAATAAATTATTTTAATATGTTTTAAATATTAAGACAATTTCAGAGAAATTGATTACATATAATTTACAGTTTTTAAATTTCAATTCTAATTTATTTTTATATTTACACGTTAGTGTCACAGCTCTCTTTGTAGACTACAAAAGAAAGGATGTTTCTTAAAGTATACTATTCATTTCTATATATATATATATATATATGGTTATATTTCTAGCACGCTGTAAGAGTATCGTTATCATTGCATTGTCATAAATCTCGTCATATATCAAAAATGTCAGTCTGATTGAAAATGGTGATACTTTGGTATCCTCAATAGATTTCTGGCTTAAGTCAAAAACATAAACCTTATTGTTTAAAATAGATATTTAATTAATAAATGATTACTATCCGTTAGTTGCACGTATCTTTGCACCGCAGTCAGAATCAGGAATTGAAACAAAAGACAGGATAAACGTTAAAACAACCGGAAGGCTGCATTTCAAATTCTCATAAACCTTATTTCACGAGAGCTCACTGAAAAAGCATTAAAATTTTTACTTCTTAGCATTTGAATCGTTAACGTGCTATTTGCGCGTCTATATGTACTCAATAGACAGTTTTTGTGCACTTTCTGTGCACTTACCCTTTACTGACATCTTTATTTGTAAGTAAATTATTTTACTTTTATTAAAATTATTATTTTTTAGCATGACACGTGTAATCAAGGTTTACTTTACTAATAAATCTACCCTTTTCTTGTGAGCACGCAGGGTCTTATACTTTTATTTTTTGGCAGAAGGCTATTTCTTTTTCATATAACTTAAACATATATGTAATTAGCAACGATGACTTTGTACTGCTATAATAAATGTGTAGGAACTCAAACCGATACAAGAAAGTGTAAAAAGCTCATATGGTCGTTCCGTCTATAAAATACATCTCATAAAATGCCCTATCCAAAATATTCGTTTTCTACATCCAAGTTCGAGTCACAGACGATTAATTTCCAGACGCGCCGTGCCACGTTACCGCCGGCACCGGCGAGTGTTGCACCGAGCTTGCAGGAAATTAATCTTTTATTTTTAGATGCGCATACGTGCATGTGTGAAACAATTGTAAATGCAAGGCCATACCAAACGAAAGTTCAGACTAAAAAGTCAGTTTTCAATGGAATCGTTCACGAACAATGGTTTTCAATGCTGTTAGTTTTCCACTCACAGCGCAGCGATGAAAAAAATCACTATTTCAGGCTTGCGTTTTCAGCGTTATGGCTTATGTACGGTTCTGTTCATTATGCGTTATATAACGATAAATAACGAATTATCATTTATAAATATTTTCATTGTTGGTTTAATGTTAATTTTATTCGCTGAGGAGTCGCACTGAAACAAAAGTCTTGATCCTAGAAGAAGAAGAATCAATTGATGATCGAATCGTATTCTATTTAAAGAAAAACTCATAGATCTGGTATTCTAACAAAAGTTGGGGTACGTTGAAAATTAACTTAATAACGAAAGTAGCAAAATAGAAAGTACAAAAACAAAAATCAGCACCAAAATTATTTTTATTAACTAGGTATATATAAATGGAAAATTGTTCGTAATTATATAAATATAAATTATTGTTTCTTTTTTAATAATTCCAAAATAATCTGTCTATTAATATGTAAAAATTAAAGTTTCTGGTCATTATAAAACAATATCAGTCAGCTGTGACCTTCAGTTTCGACGCAAGTCGTAAGTCGTGAAAAGGCCGATTTGAAAAAATTAATCATTCGAAAAATCTTCATTGCTTTTAAGAAACCACGGCGTACCAGATATCGAGTCAATTTTTAATATAATTATTAGAAACCTAAAAAAAGAAATATCTAAATAGGTTTGAAAGCGCCCTTGAGACCACCCTAACACTCAATATTTTTGTCCCCGTCATGTACTTCTTATCCGTACATTTCTTTTGGCACTTCCATCGTCTAGGCCTCAGGCTCATAACACTAGCGAATTCGCATTTTTGTTGAAAATAATACTCCTACCAAAGCGATCCAAAAAACATTTATAATATTAAAAAACATTTCTTGTTCTTGTACTGAAAGATAACGAAAAGGAAATTTATTAGCAAACTGATTTTCATGAAAGTTTTGTATTTTTTTCTTAAATAACCTTTTTTTCTCCATAAAATAAAACTTTTGTATATTTTTATAAGAATTGTTGCTCGCTTCTATGAACATGTTGTTTAACGATCGGTTGCATACTTGGAGGCAAGCTTTGATGGATAACTATCCTGCTTCTTAGGTTGTTTCCAATTGCGATTCTGAATCGAGTCTAATTTTAATTTTAATTTTGCTTCAAACGCAGAGTTGTTAAATATTAATATTGATAGATATTCCAATTAATTCAAACAACACAATCAACCGAGTCAGACGGTTGAATCTGATGGATTGATAGTTGAGGATGAATGGATTGATAATAAATGGATGGACAAAGCAGAAACTCACATATATGGTGATGCACGAGAGTTCCATGCGTGGTTGTATTTAAAATTTTCTGGGTGTAGACTTTAATATCTTACAAACTTAGGAATGTATGAATGGAATGGTAAGGAATATCAGACAAATAATATATTATTTTTCCCAAAAGTGTAAGTGTCCGAATCGTGTTTCATTTTTCTTATTCCAAATATTCTATATTCGTGATTAATTTCACATCGTGTAGTTTATAAACTTCGAATTTGAGGGAGAAAAATATATTTTTCACAACTTTGGATAAATCTAAAACGTAACGTAACACTACGCGATGCATAAACAAAAAAAAGAATTAACAATTATACATTTCTGTAAACTAATAATATATAGTCGCAGTCCTTTTATAAATAAATATTTCATGTCGGTATTAAAAATTCCTATTGAAGTTAAGAGTTGCGACATGTAGATGGACCGACTCAAAATTTTTTTACTAGTTTCATTTTGACCCTTTAGGCACTAGCCTAATAATTATCAATATCAGCGAAATCTAAAACCGTCTTTAAATTATGTCTGTGAATTTTATCTGTTCGTAATGCTTGATTTGAATATAAAAAAAAAATTCGGTATTACTTTCATCACAAGACGATTTAACCTCCCTCTATCGGCGCTTATGGACTTGTGCTCCATTAACCGTGTGGTGGGACTCTTCAAAAAAGAGAGTGGTCTTCCATTTTTTATTGTCGTAAACATTCTAATAAATATTTTTTAAAAAAAATCAAGGATTGTCGGCAGAAGTGAAAACGTAAAACAGCAATAAAATTTTTTTTTTGGGATTTTTAAATTAATTGTTACATCAGAAATTAAAAATATCATATTTTTTTAAATTAATGATTATATGTGAGAATCTATCGGCACCATGAACAATAATTATATGCCTTATGAAATTCATTATTTTTTAATAAAAACACATGACGACCTGCGCAAGCCCAGTAACTTTGAAATAAAAATCAATACGCATATTTTGAAGTTTGAATTACAAAATTTAAACCTTCTAATTTAAATGAACTACAATAACGTTGCATTTGACACTCGCACCTATGTTCTAGAAGGGTAGCCAGAGACTATAGATTTGTCTGTCGCTTCGCTGCCGACGTCCATCAATGCTTTCATGCAAGCTCGTCGATTTTAAGTGCGGTCGTGTTGCTACTGAATTAAATATAAAAGTATAATGTTTACTTTTACAAAAAAGTTTAATTTTATTCACACACTATTAATTCTGTGTTCATATTCCCATACTATTCTACACTATTAATTCACATATATTTTTAATTAGCAGATCGGTGACGCGAACTCATAGCTTTTGCTCATATCAAAATAGTCCTCACGTTTCCTGCGATGGCATGTCGGTCACGCGAACTCATAGAATTTACCCATCCGAAAATCTCCCAAAGTGCCTATATAAGTTTCACTTCAAAAAGTGCTTTCTAAAAGATCTTTTAAAACCAAACATTATCTATATTTATATCAATACATTATTATTACATTAAAATTTCGTTGACAAACATAATTTATTGTTGCATAAAAACAAGTTAAAGTCGATTCAACAAAAAGCCAATATTTTTTTTATTAGTTCAGGCCTATTTCTCCGGCAGGTACTCAGAGATCACAAAAATGTTACGATTTTTACATCAATCTCCATTTCCTTTGAGACTCATAAATAGTTTTATGTGAACTTCTTAATTTTGAGTGCAATAAATTTTAATCTCTTTTTTTTTTTAGTTTGCAAGAAATTTGGTCCACATCAGTTTTCTGGAGCGCTTCTTACCAGTTTTGGCATTACGCACACTTGCTTAATAGATTACATTCGATAGCTCATTTTCATTAATTTTTTCAGATAGAAAAATTACTTTTTTCATTCCGGTCATAGCAGTTTTTTTTAAACTACACTGTTTCCTCACATTACTATTGCTATACTTATATTTCAAGATCACTCCACAAATTAAATAAGAACCGCAGCTCTGCTCCGTATAGACCTTCATTATAATATTTTAGAATATTTTCACGTTCTTTATTTCAATATTGTAATTATTAACAATCAATATTATTTATATAATTTTCAAGACTTTCTTTTGATATAAGAGCTAAAATAATCTTACCTGTTCGCCTTTCACTTGCCAGTCTGCTCTGCATAATCAAACGTCTAACCTTTCACTAGAATGTTTTGACTGACTTAGTGAACTTGAAGCGATTTTAGCGCTGTTAAAGTCACGTCAAATTAGGTGAAATTATTGGACCTATACTTAGTTTTACCAAGTTTCCATTAATTTTGCTAATATATACAAATTTTAGTCGCTTTGAAGTTTTTTTTTTAACTGAAACTAAACCAACCAAACTAAAGCTTCGAAACTAAATTAACTATGATTATGGACCGTCTTATTCTAGACAATAGAAAATACAATGGGCTTAATTTTGCTCGGCTACCTTAGCGTGAATATATCACGTTTAGAATTCTCTAACATTTTAAAACTTGACTTCGAGCCCAATTTTCCATTCATATTTTTTCTATCTATTATTTATATCTCTAGTTTAATCCCCTATCCACTGATGTAAGGTTTTTAAAACTATTTCATATAGGATTGAGTAGGCAGATTTACATAAAGTAAAACCAACTATTATTTAGAATGAAGCTCTATTTTTTGATGACTAATTCTCAAATAATATTCTCGGTTAGTTAATATTCCTTTCGCTTGGTACGTCTTTTGTATTAATTAGGTAAATACAAAAAAAAATGTATAATTTAATACCTTTAATATTCATTTAGATTAAATATTTAGATATAAAGCTTTTTAGGAAGCTTTTTGCTTAATAAAAACAACAAAGTTCTGTAATGTTAGAAATTCTTGGTCAAATCATCCGTGATCTAGATTCAGACCTGGTTTCTATAGGTTCAAAAGTAATGTCTAATCACTGATCTGTCGATGAGTCGCCGCCGCTCAATCAACCGTCAACCACCGCAAACATCTTAATACTTGACACTCTTAGCAAAACATGGCTGTCGTAATTTCTGTACTCAAGCCGATGAACTGAGCTGCACTTAGTAAAAAAAACTCGTGATTTCGACAAAAAGCAAGTACATAAAAAAACACAAATGTCACATTGATTTGATTTGCATTAAATTTTTTATCATAATAGTAAATTTGTTTTAATCAAAAACTATTAAAATATGAACTACTTGTCTATTAATTGGCAATTATCGTATTATTCTTAATGGTTTCAGAATATTTAGATATGATGGAGACATATTTAATATTACGATAGAAACACACGAAAATCTACTCATCTAATGTTTCCTATGATTCTTTTTTTCAAAGTTTATTGTCTGCACGTGAATAAAGCTTTGAATACGCAACTATAAAAGAGTATTTTTGGCAGACGATAAATATGCCTCACTCTAGACTTTGCGCCGGTTTGATAGAAAAAACGAGAAAGGCTGGTATCATGGCGATAAAGAACACATTGTGTTATGTACCTAGAGTCGTAATATAAAACGTTAGGAAACCTCTAAATTTTTCACTGTGATTAGTTTTATTTACAACTCTTGCATAGATAGATAAATTCTTTGATTTTTGCGAATTTTAAAATAAATAATGAAGGTTTCGTTTAATGATAATAGTTATTTTAAATTAAAATTTAATTGAAAATTTAATGATATAATTAAACAAATTCTGATGAAAATTAAATTAAGTTACCAAATTATAGTTATCAAATTTTACCTTCATCTTGCTTCCTCTCAACTTCCGGGGATAGAAGAAGCAAATTTCTATCGAACGTGACGCTTTTGTCCTTGTTCTTCTCTTTTTTGACCGTTTTCATCGCCTCATAGTCCATGTTCATATTGGATTGGGGGGTTTTGTTGTAGACGAGAAATTTCGTCAACTGATCCATTGTCTTTGCTTTCAACAAAAGCCACCGACGAAATACTCGATAAAGGTTATCGGCCGCGAACATTTACGCGCGATTAGCGCTTCACACCGCTTCTATAATTTTAGAATTTATCGTATCTAAATGTCTTTATCGTATGAATATTTTCGATAAAACCGTTTCTGGCCTGTAGAGGGCGCGTCGCACGGCGGCCACCTGGCACGCATGGGGCCGGCGCGAGTGTGAAATTGGGGACCAAGTTAGGAGTCGGCGCGGCGCTCACCTCGACTATTTATGCAAATAAACATTCACATGTTATCTACGCCAAGCAAATCGGTGCCGGCCTGCGAATCAAACGAATGTAGCCAGATCCGAGACGGATAAATCTTTTTGATGCTCCCGATTTCGGAAATATCCTTTCATTTATCCAGACACAAATTTTTCATTGCCTAGATTAGATTTTCTTTTGCTGTCCGATCAGCCCAGTATTTTTGTTATCGTTAACGAATAGTGATAACGTATATTGTCTGATATTATTTTATTCTGATTAAACTAATATTAAGAACTTTTTAAGACAAGAAAGAGCATGAAACTAATAATAATACTTAATTCTGTTTTTTTTTTAATATTATTTTACCCCCAAATTTTACAATATGATCCAAAATGCACATTGAGTATTAAATATTCGATGTATTGTTTTATTTTTGACATGGTACATATTAATTAATAAATAAATACTATTTAAAACCAAAACAGAAAAACTCCCAAAACATATTCTGAAATGCCTCGCGCCGTTTTTATCTTGATTTATTTTAGGAATCAATACCTTGTTACTACAATCAAAGTATGAGCTAGCGCGAAAGCTAAAGCAAGGGATTTCAAGTCCATCAACAACTTAATTCCTTCTGTGTCGAATAAACTAGGTACTAAAATTATGAGCCGTTATTATAAAAGATATACTAGAACGGAAAAATAAAAACCCTTATGAAGAAGATCATGAAGATTTAAGTCGCGATTAGAATAAATATAAGTTCAAAGAAAGTGAAATATCCATATTAGTAAGAAATAATTTATTTGGTTTAATTACATCTCAGCGAAGACATTAAAAATATGTGAATTTGCTTTTAAAATGATTAAATTGATTTTTTTCAATTTAAAGCGTACACGGATGAGCGGTCGTCCAATTTCCATATAAAGCATTGTATAATTTTAATGCAATTTCAATTTATCGATTAACCCTACTTAGTTTAAGTAATACCATTACATTATTCGTAAGAAATTTACTGTCTTTTTTTTCTTTCACATCATCCTTTTCATTTCATCGACGTCTAGTACACGACCTTTTCACAGAAAACCCTTAAAGCCTCATTGAAGCTCGAAAGCTCCACGCTCGCTTCCTGTAAGTCTTTAATTAGCGTTTGATTCACGGCCCTCGACTTCAGCTTATCGCGTCTGCTTAGGGGATACTTCAACGATACGAAATACTTGAAATGAATTTACATACTTCCCGAAACATTCGTCTGGGCACTTTGAATAATACGTAAATATATTTTCGAATTTTTTTAAATTTTCTATTATACATTGCAAAAATAGTCGTAGGTGGCTTTAAACACTTATTATTTTTCACCGAATCTTTTATACTGTTTATTCCCTTTTTTTTTCAATACCGAAATACAATAAAATATGCAAATATGAACACTCGAAACAAACATTCACATAAACGTATTCAAAATGTTATTTTCTCTTTTCCAAAAAATCTCAAATTTTTCAAACATTTTGTAGTTTCAGAATTGTAAGCACTCATTATATATATATATATATATATATATATATATATATATATATATATATATATATAGTTTAAGGAAAAACAACACTGTTTTGTGAGTAAGTAATTAAAATATTTTTAAGCGGCGGAAGGAAAACACAAGCATCGCAGGTAAAATTGCCGACCAAACGAATATTCTTCATTATCAAGAGTCTAATATTTTAGCTAATCTAGATCGGAAGCCGTTGGAAAAATGTTGTGTTTAAATATTTCGAAAATATTTAAAACATTTAAACAAAACAATCAGTTTCGCTAACTCAGTTACCTGCGGCGCTCGCGTCGCTCCCGCTACGCGGACTACACTGTACTCACCTTTTTCTTTCGTTAGACTCACGACTTTATTCAATGCGCCTTTTTTCTCATTTTCGTTAGCGGATGCTCTCTGCTCATTAGACTGCGCTAAATTTAATTTAACATTTTTCCAACGGCTTAGATCTCTGTGCATTTTTTTTTCCTTTTACAACAGCAAAAATAAACGAACTAAAAACACATTTTATTTCTTTCGAGGAGCGCCCCCAGAAGTGGCACCGCGTGTCATGTAGACACTTTACGTCGTATAACTGAAAACCTTAAACGATTTTGCCGAAGTGCTTTTAATACGAAGTGTGTATAGTCGGCGTACGTGATCTTGAGACATGAAGAAAAACAACGTGGCTATACATTTTATATTGTACAGTAAAAGTTAATCGATGTTTATAAGTATTAAATTTGTTATGACTAGCAATTGTAAAGAAAACTTAGCAAATACATATCTTACATGTGGACGAAGACTTCATTTAAGTACACTTTCTGTAAAAGAACCAAGACATACCACTCTTGTGGAAAATTATTATATTCTTATGGTTACCAAACACTGATAAGAATAAAAATACCTATATCAAACTCGCATAATATAATGAAGTATAAATGACTATTTTAAGAAAGGGAAACTAAAATTCAAGCATTTCTGAACAATATTTTTGTGTTTGAATGATAAAACTTATCTTCCTAATGTACGAAATGAATGTTATTTAGAATTAAATGACTGAAAAATGTAAATTTTATGTTAATGTAATTCCATTTACTTAACGTCATCACGTTATCGTCAGTTATATCTAACAGGCGAGCGTCTGACAATGAATTACCGCGAAGTAAAGTCTTACGTAATAATATAGTACTCGTTTGTTGGTGTGAAATAATTATGTTTTACTAGCAATCATTTTATTTGACGTCATTTCAATACATTATATATCTATCTTTAAATAGTTTAAAACAAAGCGCTGTTTGTTTCTGTCTGTTTCTCAGCTTACTTCTTCTAAACCACGCAATGAATCGTAGTAGAGTTGTCACTGTAAATTATAGATTTTTTTACAGAAAATTTCAATTGAGTTTTTGTACAGTAGAACAAATTCAAAATTTTGTAATGAGGTCAAAATCTCGATTTTTGGGCTCTTACATGGTTTACGCTGGTTATATCTTATAAGCTATGTCAACATAATGTACTAAAGAATTGTAGTTCTCCAAAAAAAGAAAACTGTGCAACCCACAGAAAACCTATAGAAAATTTATGGAAAATATATAACATATAATAAATATATGAACAGAAAATTTACAGAAAAATTTGAGATGGCATATTCTTCTTATATGGCAACTTCTGACTTATTCATCAATTATCATTTTTACACTTAATATATCAAGTTTCTTGCTAAACTTTTTTTTTCTTCAATTCGGTATTAATCCTCACCCAAGTAAATATGGTAGTTACTTTAGATATTCATTGTTAATTAAAATTGTCCTTTGCACTATATCATTAAAAGATATCACATATTCAAAATTACGTGCAACCAAAAAAATCATTGCCATCGAAACGGTTGTCCCACGGTCACGCCGCTTCCACGACTTGGGAGTCAGCTGTAAACTTTGTCTCTGTCACAATTGGCAATAGCTACTTAGAAATTATTCACAACTTTGAGAGCCATTTTTACTAAGACATTAGTACAATATCTTAAATCCGGCCGGAACTCGAGTTTAGCTCCTGATCTGCTTAGTTAGAGCATAAGTTCTATTCAGCAAAAATTTTGGTATTATAAAAACAGCTCTAAAAGTCGTTAAGTCCGTAAGCCGTGAATTATTTATAATTCACGATATGATTATAACCCAAAGCAATACGTTTTAACCAATTTTTATATCAAATCAAATTAAATAAATAAATAAAAGAAATATTTTCTTTTGTAGAGCAGACTTAATAACAATGAATTATAGGCGATAAACTCAAAGTGATAACACATAAGAAAATTGCACCCGTGTAAAGCTGAGGCAGGTCACTATTTGCATGTAAAAAAAAAATTACGGTCGGTAAAATGAAAAGCATCAAACTTTTTAAAGTAAGAAATTTATATGTGACTTGTAAAATATACCTATTCTGCGTATGTTTTGTACATGATTCATGGAAAATGAAATAACACATCTGAAATACCGAAAATCTAATTGAGTAAAGGTATTTACATTTTAATTTAGTGTCAGTAATTATTAACTTTTAAGTTTAGAATTTCTAAATCCTGTCTGTATGGTTACTAATTACCTCTAAAGTTACAGTATGCCTTACATATTTAGAAATCTCAGAAGTCTCTATATTTACATGTGGGAGTCTTTTAAGGGGAGAAAGGCACACGTCTTTTGATATGCAACAGGAACTACGCCGACTTAACAATGTACGTCATTGATATTCTCTTGACAAGCTTTTATATCACATGAGAACTGTATAATGTACTCGTATCTAATTGACATGTTTTTTTTACTTCATATTTTACATTAATTGTTTAGAGCATTTGAGAAAAAGATTGTTACCCTAAATATTTTTTTTACTATTAATTAATTATTAATTTTCGTTAAAGATGTTCCTCATTCTGTTCATTTCCATTAATATGTCATTGTTGCATGATGTTTTGCCTGCTAATTTACTATAATGAAGGTCTTAACTTGGAAAACCTTCCACTCGAAGGTCTCCTAATTTAAGAACTTAAGTAACAGATCAATACTTTATCTTACTTAAGGCTACATAGGTATGCTTACCCAGCAGCGAAGAACTTTAGTCCTTAATAAATAACGGCATCAGAGCTTCGTTTAGAAAGATAGAAGCTAAGAGACAACATGGTTCACTCTGGTTCTGTGAGATAGTACGTTCACGACATCATGTTTGGTACATTCTGATGTCACTCAGTCCTCAGTCCACCCTACCTTTACTTGGATGTCTGAATTATAACGCCACTTATTTCAGCTTGAAGTAATAGTGTCAAACGAAACCCAGTTCTGGGCTTGGTTTTGGAGCTTTCTTACTTCTAGGCAGGTTACAAGCTAATCCTATAGACACACATCTCGCATAATTATACAAGTGATAATGTGGAATAAACCGTCGAGGAGTTCTCTCGTCAGGAGTCAACCCTGGGTACAGAAATCGTATCACGATGGCGTTTAAAACGGGGCTATCGTAATTACAGCATATACAAAATCTTATGCTGAGTGCTGTTCACCGTTGAGGAGTTCCCTTGCCAGGAGTCAAACCTGCGAGTCTAAGTAAGTTTTTTTACCATAAAAATGCATTGTCGTTTAAACTACATTAATGTGTAAAATTTAAACTTTGTAGAATAAGAGAAAGTTGTTCAAATTCAGATTGGAACTTTTGACTCAAGCAAACGTAGAAACATATATTACAAGTAAAATAAAAGTTTGTAAAAAATACTAGGAAATCGGAGTTCAACTGATAGATTAAAATTAAGTAACACTAGTTTATTTCTCTTTTCACATTCGATTCATATTGCGCTGTTCTAATTGGACTAACGTATCTGATCAACAAGCCATTCCACAATATTTTCTTCAATAGAATAAGATACGTCCATTTTAGACCAATCGCCAACAAGCGTTAATAGGCGAAGTGCTAATGTTTCCATTATTATTACTTAAACACTTGTAATCTTTCGATTCTACATTAAATATCAATAAACCTAACAATTGCTATATTTTAAACTTCACAACTATATTCTAAACTTCACACTTATATTCTAGAAGAATCAGATGTAATTAGCCATCGGTTTACTTCCAGCCAACGATCTTAAGTTATTAGCCAGCATGAACTTCGACTTCCAATTAGTGAACTATGTATAGATATATATCAAGATTATACATTCTAACTATAAGGGTCCATTTAAAGTGTCGCTGATGGGCGCCACCTTTGTAAATGCGTTCCGACCAAGGTCAAGGGATGTTCACACGTACAACATTCAATAGCAACACTTAGACGTCATTAAGAGCGTCTATACAATTCGTTTTTAATGGTCCCCCTATTGAAAAGTTTTATCGTTAGTCATGATTGGGTGCAATAGTGCGGTCGTATAAAAGTCATTAATGCGACCGAAGGTTCGCAAACTTTCTTTTTTTTTAGTACAATAAATGCTTTGAACGTCGGCTTTAGGTATAGACGTCTTCGAAGAAATAGAGATCGTTATCACTATGTTTATAATAGAGATGTTTATCACTGTTTTCATGGCTTTTTTTGTTAAAAAAAACTCAATGTTTGCGTGTTGAACACGCGTAACCTTTGTTTACACAATATGTAACTATTAAATCATATTTTTTCGTACTCCAGTTTAATAACTCTACGAATGCGTGACATTAGATGACCGTAAAAGCATTATATTATCAATGCTATTTTCCCTGATTCCGCATGTAGACGGTTGTTTTTTTTTTCTCTCACTCCTCAGAGAGACATATTGTTCCAATGTTACTGAACTACTCGCTTTCTGTTTTGTTCTCGTTTCCTCCTAAATAACCATCAATAATCATGTCTCTTATCATTTTGACTTTCGTTAGTTCGTCAAATAGAATTTACGCACTGTACAGGACTTTTCTTTTCAGTTTGGACCTAACAATTTTTCATTAACTTGTTATGTTTTCATCTTTTTTGATAGACTCGCCGCCTAGCTGAATAAATAATTTAAGGTGATTCAAACGATTACATAAAGCTAAGGTGTTAATCGATGGCGCTGTTCGGCTGTATTACATAAAAATGTTAAATTTGGTCCCGAATGCTTAATTTGCGGTCAAACAAACTCAGTTTCATGAAAAGCAATTTCAATTTTTAAAGTTTACATATAAGAGCACAATTTATTTTAAAACTATATTATAATTATAATAATACGGCAGAATTTTATTTGCCTTTCAGATTTTTTGGTTTTGTGCTATTAAACACAAATACACACATACACGTGATTACTATAATTGGCGGATTTTTAGAAAGGAGTGGCTTTACGAATAGGCCACACCATTTTAGGTTACGATAAATACTTTCATAAAAATATTACACCAGGGTAACTGCATAGCCAGTCGCCTGAAAATTTTATGTTTATTTATAAATATGGTCAAATAATATGTAAAAAGAATATTGTTTAGTGATACCTCAATCACTAAACATCGAAGAATATTTTTGTGACTATTCATATAAATTATAACAATAATACATATTAAGGGTTCTCACGTGATATTACAGGAAAATTTAAAAATGGGATAAATGTACTGCAATTGAATCAAAGGTCCAATTATAATCCAATTGTCCTGTTTCCACACGAGTGAAGCCATGGAGGAAAATTAACAACAATAAAAAATATCAAGGGTATGACTTTTTTAGGCTTTCGTGAGGTTACTAAGAACCCTTATAGCTTAATTAATTTAAAAAAATAGAATGATGATGGAGAATGATAAAAATTGGAAATCGATGAAGGCATATTTGATACTTGTTAACGTTCCTTGAGAATTTCTATGAACCGTTTAATTAAGCCGATTTTAATCAATCTTATTATAAATATTATTAAAAGCCAATAAAAAGAAAACCAATACATTTTTAGGGCTCCCTGAGATTACAGAGAACCCTAATAATTTAACCATATTTAATAAAATTAAGAATGAAAAACAACTGAAATACCAGTAAAGGGATATTCGATACATTTTTAGGGTCTCGACAAAACTGCTGAGGACCTTTATAATTTAAATGATATTAATAAAAATTTAGAATAGGGACAATTGAAAACTAATAGAAAGAAATCCAATATTTTTTAGGGTTCCGTGAGAATTACTGACAACCCTTTTAATTTTATCAAATTTAATAAAATTTAGGATCGAGATAACTGAAAACGAATGAAAGTATATTTGATACATTTTTAGCGTTGCGTGAGGACTTTTATAATTTAATCGAATTTAATCAAATTCAGAATACAGGCAACTGAAAACCGGTAAAGGGGTATTCGATACAGTATTGGGGTTCCGTCAGAGTTACTCAGGAAACTTATAGTTTAATAGATTTAAATAATATTTAGAATGGGGACGAGTCAAAACCAACAAAACTCGTATAATTTAACCGATTTTAACACAATTTAGAATAGGGGCAATAGAAATTCGATAAAAGGAAATCCAATACATTTTCAGAATTCCGTGAGAATTACTGAAAACGCTTATAATTTAATCGAATCTAATAAAATTTAAAATCGAGACAACAGAAAACCAATATAGTGATATTGGATATATTTTTAAGGTTCTGTGAAAATTTGTGAAAATTTTTATAATTAAAAGATGTCAATAAAATTTAGTGGAGACAATTGAAAACTACTAAAAGAATATCTGATACGTTTTAAGAGTTCGGTGATAATTCCTAAGAACCCTTTAATTAAGGTGATTTTAATAAAAATTTCGATACTATAAATACGAATGAAAGCCGTTAAAAGGATATCTAATACATTTTTATGGTTTCGTGAGAATACCGAGAATCCTTATAATTTAACTTATTTTAATAATATTTAGTATTAGGACAACGAATTTTCGATATATTTTCAAAATTCCGTGAGAAATACTAAGGACCCTTATCATCTAATTGATTTTAATAATTTAGAATGGATATAACTGAAAGTGAGTAAAAGGAGATTCGATAGGATATTTCAGGGTTCTGTGAGTACTACTAAGAATCCATATAGTTGTACAGATTACGCTGAAATTTGCACATATTATTCTAATTAGTAAAAAATAATTAGTGGTTAGAGTGCTTTATGGTTCGGTGATTGTGTCTTGTGAGATTAACTAGCACTCTGGTTAATCTAACAAAACAAAATCACCGAACTGCTGTTATTGTACACTATTAAAAAATTAGTTGTCTGTAAAGTCGGTTTACGAACGATAATTTTACGTGATAACGTCATAAGAAAACATTGATGAAAAATTGCATACTATTATGAATTTAATTGAATTATTATCACTGAATTATCATTATTTTGTATAATACAAAGAAGGAATTAATTGACATTGTTGTAACAAGCAATGGAAACCACATTAACTTTTAACTTCACTTTATCACAGTTTACAAAACAGTTCATGTGTAGGTTGTGTGCTGCCGCTGTCCCTCTTCTACTCGGACTCATCGGCCGATAGAGTAGAACATAAATGGATGCGTCACAAGTCGAACGCTTAGGCCGATCGTGCCTCTATATCACTTAGTCCACGCTCTCGCTCGCACGCTCGGTTCAGGTAAAACGTGGCAATGAGTCATGTTTCTTCATGCGTGCAGCCAGCGTTCATCGATTTATAAGACGTTATCACGTCAAAATACACAATCCGGACCTTGGCTATATCCGTGAATGACCTAGTTAGAAATAGTTGGCGGTAGATCGAAACCTTTTATGTATAATACAATTACTGCATAAAATAATTCAATAACTGATAGGTCATTAAATTGTACAATATTAATTAAATATTAATATATTTCCATATTTACTTATTTTTTTTTTACTTATTTCTCAAATACAGCAATATTCAACATTTTATTTTCGTATTCTATTCACATTATAGCTAACATCTTATCGAAAAATTTTAGTTGTTAGCCTAACTCAATATATTTAATATTCAAATCAAAGGCGTAAAAAAATATAAAGTACATACTTCCAAGCGAAAATTTAGTTCTACAAAATAAGTCCGCTCGCCATTATACATAATATTTCCTAAATACACACTAAATCTAGTAAGTCTACGAAATGTCATTACGGTGTCAATTTTTCCGAATTCATTTTGTGAATATTAAGTGTTTCCTGTTTTTGTTCATGAACTCAATGTCAGTAAAGAACCAATGACAGCTGTCTAAAGTTTATTATAGTAATTATAATTTATTTTATAGATTTGGGTAAAACTTTCTTTCAAAAATGAAAAATCAAAAATATCCCTATTTGTGAGGCAATAGTATTAAATTTAAAATACGTCGTTATTGTATTCTTTTAATATTAACATTGTCACCTATTCAAAATGTTGATTTATAATACTGATGCCTATCTTTCTAATCTTTCATTTACTTAAGCATACATAAATTAATAATAGACGCTTGCCTGCGACATGCATTAATATGCAGCATGCAACCCACCGCTGACCCTCGAATCTGCCCCTCCACTACCAATCTCTATCCAAAGAACTGGATATTGATTCAAGAGGATTGAGAGATATCGAGCACCTAAGCAAGTGTTAATTATATGATTATCTTAGTCCAATAATTTTTTATAATGCTAATTTGTACGTACGTTTCATGCCAACCAGGCACATCCTCAAGAAAATGCAAACTGCACATTCACCAGGACGCAAGGAGTGTATATATTGGACAAACCGGACGTTATTTGGAAACTAGATATAAAGAACATATTTCAGGCATTAAAAATAATAAAACATTACAGATCTCATTTTGCTAATCATTTAATAGAAACCGTTTATAAACTCAATAACGATCACAATTTCGATGTTTTGCATGTGTATGAGAAGGGGTTACGTTTAAATGTTTTGGAATCTTTCGAAATTTTAAGGCATAAAGATAATAATAATAATATGCTTAGTGACCAAATTAATATTTATAAATCGCCACTATTGGACGCTTGCCTGTAACTATTTGGGCAATGGTTGGTGATGACTGACAGGCATGTTTATTGGTGGAAGTCTGTGGATGCTGATAAGGATGCTTTCATCACGCATAGCAAGAT
This sequence comes from Eumeta japonica, assembly GCA_005406025.1. Lineage (NCBI taxonomy): Eukaryota > Metazoa > Arthropoda > Insecta > Lepidoptera > Psychidae > Eumeta > Eumeta japonica. The sequence goes on from BGZK01001415.1 coordinate 49,097, forward strand.
AGAATTTCACTTAACGAGATTGGGTCCGCATTTGTCGGTTGTTTTTTAACAACTGCTTACGCTCTGGTGGATGTGGCTGTCTGTATTTACCTGAGGATGTGTCTGGTTAGCAGGAAAAGTACGTAGAAGTTAACAATATAATAATCAGCGGACTAAAATAATTATAAAATTAACACTTGCTTAGGTGTTCGATATCTGTCAATCCTCTCGAATTAATATCCAATTCTTTGGATAGAGATTCGTAGTAGAGAGGCAGATTCGAGGGTCAGCGGTGGGTTGCATGCTGCATGTTAATGCATGTTGCAGGCAAGCGTCTCGGCCGTCGTTTAACAGTGTTGGGTCCGGCTATTTTTTTACGTCTACGATCCAAATACAAAATTATTCTATATCTCATTTTGACTTTATATTGATTTACGTTTACCTTAATTAGGTAATTTGAAAATCTCACGACTGTAACGCCACCGGCGTCGACATACACGCTCTTATCCGTCCAAATCCATATCATTAAAGCGATACGAACGCGATTAATACGACGCGCGCGCGCCGGCCGGCCGTAAACATTTTAAAACGCGTCCGTCCCGAATGAAGTACCCGCGCGCCGGCCGCGGCTGTAAAACTCAATAAGGTGGGAAAGGAAAATCCATCCTTTAGCACCGGTGCGCCGCGTGCGCCCCCTTAACGCGGCCCGCTAATGAAATTGTTGGATGCGGTATCGGCACATGCTGCTCGTTTCGAACCTTCCTTACGGTCGAGTATACTGCCGTCACTACGCTAAAAGGACGTACAGTCGACTCGCACACCTAATAATGATACTATCCATATAATTAAGTTGCGTCGATACTGTTGGTTTCTAATTTTTTAGTTGAGTTATATAACTTACATCCATCGGAGGACCGTTCAGTGGAACACTTTTCACTCTAAGAGGAGATAAGACTGCAATGACTATTTATTTACCTGGGTAGTCAACTAGTATACAAGTGAACTTTTGCTTTGTGTATACAGACTAACTTCCGTCCACGTAGACAAAATGTATTCCTTCATCTTATATATCGATCGATTACGATAATTAATTATGATACTGATCGCTATCCCGTTTTCGATTTCTATCATGGTACTGTTCTCGATGCCAAGTTGTATAACTCTTGATTACGAATCTGAACATAAGTAGAATGCTATTGTCATCTCTTTTTCTATCCAGGTTCCACTTTCAATTCTAATCTGTTTTTTTTCTAATGCCGGTCACGATATTAATTCTTATTTTAGTCCCATATTTGATTACAACATTGGTCCCGCTGTCGATTTCGAACATTCGGCGTCTCGGCTCTCGATTCTGCTTTCACCGCTTTGCAATTTCTATTCCATTACGGATCACAGTTCTAGTTCAGACGAAGCCAGAGCTAATTCTAGTACTAATATAGATTTATATTAATTATATCATTTGGGGGTAGAGTTGTTTTCAATGAGTAAAAGAATTTTTAAAATCTGTAATAATATAATTATGAACATGAAGCTAAAGCGAAATGTTAATAGTTTATTTTATTCAAAGAGTTTCTGATTAATAAAGTAATTTTTAGCATTGCTTTAGCCATTCAATTAAATTTTAAAAATACAAAGACCACGTCAGATACGAATGATAATTTCCTTTTTAAGAAATCTTCCCATTCGCCAAAAACTATATCGCCAATTTCATAGTAATTGTACGGATAGTTTAAACACTCAAAAAAACAACATTATACATACTCATTTTTATACATTACATAACTCCACTCCCTCCACCTGATTGTAATAGAAGCATCTCATCACTTTTCAAAGTTGTACCTCGTTTTATAAAAAGTTTCATAAACAATTCAATCCCCCTTAATGTAATAATATAATTTTACGCTTATTTTCAAGAGGGGTAGGTACAGACTATAAATTTCCTCATGGTACGAACTTTCTATATCTCTCTTGCTTCATTGACTTCCATTCCCCTTAACTTTAATAAAAAACAAATTCACAAATTTGAAAAAAACACACACAGGCAAGAGCACGCATGCACTCACTCACGCACACGCACACACACACACGCACGCACGCACGCCCACACGCACGCACGCACACAAATAAAAAAATAATAAAAAATGACTGATTTTTTATAGTTAGCATACGGTGTTTGAAAATAATATAGAGCCATTTTTGAAATAACAGGTTCTGACTAAACATAAATTTTCATCAAGATTGGTCAAGCTGTTGTCAAGTTATAAAAGAACATCCATACAAACAAACAGACAAATATTAGCCTATTATTTGCACAGTCACATGTCCTGACTCAACCATTGGACTCAACACCAATTTTCATCACGGTCGGTGAAACCGTTCTTAAATTATAAAAGAACATATATACAAACAGATAGATATATAGTAGTCTATAATTTGTACAATCAAATACTCTTACTGTATAACAATTTTCGTCAAGATCGGTTAAATTTTCGTAAGTTTTAAAAGAAGATGCAGATAAATGAACAGTAAACTTAAAGACAGTAGGTAACCTATTATTTAGGTACGTAATCACATCTTCTGATTGTACAATAATTTTAACGAAACTGTTTGTAAAATAAAAAAGAACAGACAGGCAAACCGACATACAAATAGACAGGCAAACAGTATTCTACCATTTGCGAAATAAAATGGTTTTACACCAATTTCGATTAAGTTTGATCAAACCTTTCTTAAATTATAAAATATAAATACAGACAGACAAGCAGACTGAAAGTAGTCTATCGTTTGTGGAATTACATATTCTTACTCTATACGAATTTTCATCATGATCTGTTAAGTTATAAAAAGACATGGGGACAGATAAACACACACACCTATCATGTGCTCAATCATATGTTCATACAGTATACAAATTTTCGTCACGATCAGTCTAGTGCTTGAGATAACTTGAGGTAAAAGGACATACAGATACATAGACAGACATAAATTTAAAAAATGGTAGAATTGGCGTTCGTTTGTCATAAAACGAATATCAAAAAAAGTATATATATAGAGAGACGCTACAGATTTATATAGTACTATAGAAACTAATAGCATGCAACTTCTTAATTCATCACTTCGCAGTGCATTTTGCTTTGTATTTTGCATAGCTTTGTATTGCAATTTATCAATTGTATGTTGCAGTGTATGCTTCTATAACTATATAACACATTATAACGTAGTTTTACTTTTTCATTTTATTAATAGTATGTAAATTTATCAATTGTATGTTGCTCGTGTGTGTTTGTGTGTATGCAAGAACTATAATTATAACACAATAACGTTCAAAACCATTTACTCATTTAGACATTCGTGGACTCACTAAAGTCCAATTAAATTGTTTGCAACTAAAATCAAAATATTTATATTATTGTGTTTATACAATATACACTGGATCCATATAAATTTTTTGCATGTAAATTATACACTGAAGAAAAAATTTGATTGCTTCTAACTGTTACGGACAGCCGCGTTCTTAGTGTTTGATTGGACGATAACGATCTTTTGTTTTTTACGAACGGACTTAGGTTAAGAATTGTTTTACATTTTATGGTAATTTGTGTGTGTTTTTATTAAATTATTTGAGTTGTCCTGTCTTTTACCCGGTTAGGGATTAGTTGTAAGAAATTGTATATTTTGCAATATTTCCCTGTTTTTGTATATTTATTGAGTTTTTATGGAATTTCTTATATTGTTTATTGTGCTTTTTGTCTTGTGTTGTCGTATTTAATCATAAATACGAATTTACTGTGATGTGCATATGAGTTGCATAAGAAATTGTGCCTAAGCTGGAGGAACCAATTAGAGGCCAAGAACCACGGCGGTCGTTACGGTATGGCCGCGAATCAGTGTTTCGAGCGCACGTGGCGCTCATGCGTGAAAAATGCAAAAGTACATGGCCGTCAATTAAAATGTATGCAACTCGTAGGTGCAGGCGGATACGCCATCTATAAATTGCTGCAGGATTAGTTCATCCGTCGCAGTTGTACTCCGACCGCCACATATGAAGCTCGGCCGTAATAAAGAAATCTGATCACCTGAAAACGCTGTTCATTATTTTTCCTACCACATACGACTACAAAGGAAATCCGAAGAGCAGGCTTACGCGGCGATAGCTGAAATCGCCGTTACAACTGATCCTTTATTTGCTGAATAAAAGTGAATCTATTTACGAGGAAGTCGTGTGCTTGGATTCGTATTTCCATATACACGCTTTGGACAGTGAGAGGGTCACTTAGCGGTGTTAACGACATCTCACTGTTTAACTTTTTCGAGTGGTGTGTCTAGTTGAGGCGTAGTCGTCGGTTGTCGAGTACGATCTCGGTGCCGAATAGCCTTGCTGCGTCGATACGCATGCACAGATAGAGGGCTAGACTGTAGGCACGCCTGGCGACGACCGTTCTCACCGAAGCCCTATTGGGTACCCTGGCTGTGTATATCCACTGTCGAGTGGGCTACACCTACCCTTCCCATTTCCATTCTCGTATTGAACATATCCTCATACCGAGGTGCTCGTGCAAGTTTTTAAGGGCCGTTAGGTAGTGAAGAATTGGAAGAATTTTGTGAAGATTTGAATTGAACTTGAAAATGGACAGCAAGCGTGTTACAAGATCCTGGGTCATTAGAGTTAAAATTAAAGGTCTTTTTTCTCGAAACATGAGATACATGACAGCTCAGACCATGAGAATCTTGAAACTGGCTCCGCAGTGCGTTGAGCACGCCACTGTCGTAGTCTGCTCGCACTTGACAGATATCGCTGAAAGTCTGATTTATGACGCCGCCGCACCTTACATCTTGATCGGTCAGGATATTTGGGGCTTAATTCTGTCGCCACAAATTAAAAGCGGTCGCGCAAACCAGCCTACCGCCTCCTTGACCCATCTGGGCAGGATTTTACATGTATGCTGCTCCGGTTTATCCCTGCCGATAAATATCATACACCACTTACGACCGTCCGACACATCCGATGTTGTATTGAATGATATTGTGAAATAACATTTCGACATTGAATTCCTTGGCGTGGCTCCACATCAACCGAGTTACAATCCAGAAGAGAGGACTCTTGCGTTGCTCGATAGCAATAGTATTAGATTACCAAGCGGTCAATTCAAAACGTGCCTATTAACCTGGAGGTCGGACAACGAAGTGATGCTCGAAAGCTATGGTACCGCAATGCGACGTTTATACGAAATAGAAAGACAGTTATTGAAAGACGATCGATTGAAAAATGAATATTGTGAATACATTAATAATCTGTTAAAATTGGGTACGCAGAGCCAGTCGCGAATAAATCCACACCCGAACACTTGTGGTACCTGTCTTATTTCGCCGTCACGCATCTGTAGAAAAAGAAAGTCCGCCTTGTCTTTGATGCAGCCGTCCGTACGAATGAAAGATGCTTGAACGATGCATTATTACTCATGGGCCCCAATTTGATGCGATCACTATTGGGTGTACTCGTCCGATTTAGACAAAGACGCGTAGCGGTGTCGGCTGACATGAAAAAAATATTCCTTCCGGTGAAAATTAGAAAAAAAGATCGCGACAGCTTGTGATTTCTGTGGCAAAATAATTCTAATGAAAATCAACAAGAGTACCGAATGACATCATTGATTTTCGGCGTCGCCTCATCACCTTCTATATGAAAAATCGCAACGTTTCAGAATTCTAACTTGAGTAACTATAGGAGTGTAAAGCGATACGATTAGATCACTACGTTCATGACTTCTTAAAAAGTTTCGATAGTGTTGAAGAAGCTAAGCGTGTTTCGAAACAAGTATACGAGGTTTTCCGAAAAGCAGCCTACGAGTTACGTGGTTGGGCTAGTAATGAAATTAAAGTCTTGAATGAGATGTCCGATACACGAAATGATGATAATGCGTAACTCGGGGGCGATATACACTTTGAAAAAACCCTTGGTCTACAGTGACACATCAAAAATGACACTCTGGGTCTCAACCTCGGCCTGCGGAACACACCTATCGAAATATTGAAAACGTTACTCGCACCGACAAAACTACAAATTATGAGTGTCGTGATGTCTGTTTTCGACCCGCTCAGTCTAACCTCGCTCGCCCTGATCAATTGTAAAAGTATGCTCCAAGATATATGGAGATCGGGGATCGACTGAGACGAAAAAATTAAAATCGATGAACAAAAAAAGTGGCTAAAATAGGTGAACAAAATTATGAAATTGGCATCCATCAAAATACTTCAATTAATATCACTCGGCCACAACGAAGGGGAGACACATGTGTTAGTCGACGCGAGCGAAAAGCGTATGCAGCGATCGTGTATTGGCGTGTAAAATTGAGCGAACACAAAATTGCAGTTTCGCTAATACTTGTAAAGGATCGCGTCGCTCCACTGAAAATAATATCGATCCCTAGGCTTCAGTTGCAAGCGGCGCTATTGGCCGCTCGACTGGGTTCATCGATTTTGAACGAAATTGAATTGAACGTGACACGAAAAATATTTTGGACCGATTCTCGAACAGTTTTATTTTAGATCCGCTCCGACTGATGATCGTTCGAACCATTCGTTGCTCATCGCCTGGCCGAATTGAAAGAACACACGACGGCAAATTGTTGAGGGTGGGTGCCTACGGAATTGAACATTGCCGATGATGCGACACGCAGCCCGCCTACCAACTTCGATGAAACGCACCGGTGGTTCTGTGTCCCCGATTTACTGTGCAAAAACGAAGATGAATGGCCGAAGAAAATTTGTGAAAGTAAACGACCGACGGGGAGAAAAGGTCATGTACGACGTTGACACTGGTCACTGAAGAAGACTTGCAAGTCGTACCAAATGTCAATCGATTCTCGAGTTGAATTCGTTTAGATTATTGCAAGTGATTGATTTGTTTCGGGTCAAACGAAAGGTTAATGCATTTAATCGAAAGAGAACGGCAACTAAAACGGGTCTCGATCCAACATAGAAGCGTACGAAAACAAAATCGCATACGCCAGCTCAAAGATGCTATAAAAACGTAATGAAAACGATCGGCGCCTTTTAAATTTGAACTGTGATTATAGCCAAAGGGCCGAAACGTTACTTTTGTTTGAGGCGCAAAAATGTTTCGAAAAAGAAACGACACTCATACAAAAAGGCAAAGCGGTCATAAGAAGAAGCCGTCTACGAAAGTTGACTTTAAAAATATTGAAAACAGCGTTAGTCGTCTGAAAGAAAGAATAAAGACCGCTACGGATGTGTCGTTTACCCTGAATCGCCCCGCTGTGCTCAGTGGTGATAATTCGATCGAAAATCCAATTCTAAAACACTATCATGGAAAGTTTAATCACGAAAACTACAATTCCGTGATAAACAAGATTAGGAATAGATATATTACATCACATCGTTGCGATTGAAAATGAGAAAAATCGCCTATGAATGTCAATAGTGCAGAATCAAAAAAGTCTGCCGAAAATGCAATCTGCAGAGGGTGATCTACTTCCCGAAGGTTTGTATCATCGTCGACCTTTCACGTGTACAAAGGTTGATTATTTTGGTCCTATGACAGTGACGATAGGCCGCAGACATGAAAAGAGATACGAGGCACTATTCACATGCTTGACATTACACCGTACACATTGAGCTGGCGCAATTCTTATCATCGGACTCTATGATATTGGATTTGCATCGGCTTATTGCTCGAAGAGGAACTCCGAGAATGATATACTCAGATAATGGTACAAATTTTTTCAACGCAAATAAAGAACTGATGAACATACAAGTGGTACACGAGAAAATGAAGAAAGAGGCTGACATACGCATCATATCATGGAAGTTTATATTTCCCGGCGCTCCGAACATGGGTGGTGCCTGGGAATATTTAGTGCGATCTGTAAAATCTACCTTGGCCGCTATTTTGTGAGAGAAGAGCCTTCGCAAAGAAGTCCTCCACATCTTGCTGCTGGAAGTTGCGCACATTGTCAACTCCAGGCCGTTTACGGAAGTGAATATCGAACCTACGGAGGTCGAAGGTCTCACGACTAATCTTTTCCTGATCGGGCGCTCCTGCGGCACTGCCGACGTGAACCGCTTTGACGACAACATGCTCCTTGGGCCTGCAAATTGGCAAATGTGTCAACGCCTCGCCGATCACTTATGGCAGAGGTGGTTGAGGGAGTACTTGCGTATTCCGTTGTCCCGCCGAACGGGCGGCGACCCTACATGTCGCGTGCCGGTCGTGGGCACGGGATGCGCGAAAAATGCAAAGTGTATGGCCATACTCCCTCAATTAAAATATATGCAACTCATATGTGCAAGTGGATGCACCATATATAAATTGCAGCAGGATTGGTGCATCCGTCGCAGCTGTACTCCGACCGCCACATATGAAGCTCGGCTGTAATGAAGTCTGATCGCCTTGCCCACCACATCGCAAGAAATCCATTCTCCAAGGTGACTGCAAAGGAAATCCGAAGTGCAAGCTTCCGCGGCGATAGCTGAAATCGCCATTACACTAATAAAATTGCGATTCCCGTGATCAAGTATCTTGACTCTATATGAGCCTAACAAGATGTTCGACACTTCAAATAACATGATTTTGATTTATTATCATAATTCATTTGACTAGCCAACTATATAGCTCTCATTATTATTCGTTAACAAAGGCAATCAAATTCATTTACTTGCATCAACTATGAAACTTCTTTAATGCTACTTGGTAACATTATAATGACAACTAAGTTACTCTTGTTTAAATTCACTAAGGAACTTTCCCATTATCTCCTCTTAAACTGAATTTTAATATAAAATCATTTGTACAATTAGCTTCACGTTCTTGGTTCTCCTTTTAAATGTTATTAGGGCTAAAAAACCGTTAAAAGGAGGACGTGGAGAGCAAAAATTATTTTAAAAGTGTCTTTTTATTAAAAGTCAGTTTAAAAGAAGATATATGGTGGAAGAGACCCTAAGAAACACTTTCTTTCACTGACTAAGTCTCGTATTAATAAATCGCACACAACTCTGAGAATACCTATGAGTTCGCATATGAGAGGTTGTCCTACAGTTCACACTTAATCATCTGAAACATCCGGTTTATATGTATCAAATTTAAGAGTGAACTTAACTACCACATATTAATTAGGACAGTACCTCCAGTGCTAGCTCAAGCCCGGTCTTAAAGTTGAAGATGATTTATTAATACAGCCCTAAGATATTTTTTCACTTTAGAAATTAGTGCCAGCATGACATTCTACTCCACCTGCAACCAGCCTCGATTGTAGTTAGCACGGCTGTGCGCCGTGCTATATTTTATTTAATAGCAAGTATAGAAAACCAAAGTTGGCGTTAATGCTATGAAAAGAAACATGAAGTAAAACCTATTTATGTTCAAATTATTACAGCTTATATATAATTCATAAAACACACCAAATTTAAAAAGTCTAATATCTTGTGAAAAATTTAATTTTAAAAATAAATCTCATTTTTTGTTGTAATTGACATATATGACTAATTTTATGTAAAATAAAACCAAAATAAACTGTAAGAAAATTGTTTATTAATTTTTAAACAGAACAGTGCAACGTTACATATTTTTTTGCTATTGTTAAAATATTTATGTTACAAGATATCGGCGATATTAATAAGTTGCAGAAATTAATAACGTTCTGTGCTGCGTTTGGTTCGTTCTTTGATTCCCTATACTTTTGGTACATGTACAATTGGTCTTCAACATCAACACCAACCACCAATACCAGAACTATCTCATTCACTGATGCAACTACGTCTGACTTTTCGTAAGTAGTACAAATAGGTATTGAAGGAATAAACAAAGAAGTCTCGAACGAAATGAACCGATTTTAACTCGAGCGGCACTCAATAAACTATTCATGTAACTATTGACTAACGATATGCGCTAGATTTGTTCAGTTGTCTTCGCCTCCTGCCCCCGCACCGCCCTTTGAGGTGAGGTGGAAAGAGTAGTCACTTATGTCAATTAATAAATTGATTATTTATCTCAAGTAATAACAATCACTCTCAGTAGAATTTAACATTCAAAGTAGTTAATCCAATACTATTAAGTATTAAAGGTGATCATTTTATCTTTGTTGTTTTAAAATGGTATTAGAGTAGTTGATGTAATTAACAGGTATCAGGTAAATCAAATATTATTTTATTAGTTTAACAGTGAAAAGAATTAAAACTTCTTATTTGTTTAATTATATCAATTAATTTATTTTGAATTGATTTACTGTATATGTGTGTATGTTAACTAAATAAAATTGATTAAATTATGCTAGGAAGCAAGAATTGATCGGACAATACTGGATATATAAGGTATCGTTAGAATACTTACATCAATCCAAATGACAATGATCGAAGTAACAATGTAGGTACTATATTAATTCTAACAAGTATATACTTGTTAGAATTAATATAGTACCTATATTGTTACTTCGATCTTAAATGAATTAGTTGTTAGAACGAATCACTTTTCATTAACATGTATAAATTCACAGTTGTTTAGTTTAAATTAACGCCAACTAAGAAAAAATCTCTTTTAGCTAACTTTCATTTTTTAGGATGTACAGTTTTGGAATGTACTTATCGGGGGCGTCGATTTGATACCAATATTACAATTATTAATTAATGAGTAATAAAAATCAATATAATATTTGAAAATGGTGCTATACTGCCGCAATAATTTATTATTTTCAAAAAATTTGTAGACAGTGTCATTTGGATTGATGTAAGTATTCTAACGATACCTTATATATCCAGTATCCTCGTCTGTTTAAGCACTTTAAAGTTATGTAACTGTGAATTGACAATATATTTTGTAATTGTAATTAATATTAAAAAATTAAATGTCGTAATTAGTAATTTGAAATCAAGGACATTAGTCTGGTTTTCATACCTTCCAGTTACATTACATACGTTTTTAAATGGTTTGTTTGTTAATCAAAACATGATGGGCTGTTGCCAAGGTCCATTAAACTTTGAACGAGAGTCAATGTACATATAAAAGTTTGAATTGCAAAATTTAAATTTATTAACATAAACGAAACAACGATAACGTTGCAGCTGAATTAAATATAAGAAAATCATCTTCACACGTAAGGTTTTATTAATTTATAATCATTTATTCACACGCGGTTCAATCCTTTACTTGATGTCAGGTGAGTTCACCGATAAGCTTATTACTTGAGCACTTGTTCTACTCGACCACTTGTTCCATTTAGGCCAGTGTGATTAGCTGTCGCTCCCGTTATAGCAGCATGCGTGGAAAAGTCGCTAACAGCCTGTTATGGATCAGTGTGAAAGCCTCAATGTTTAAGTAACTCAATATGTATTGAAAGAGAATGCCCAATTTTCTATGGCGCATATTACTACTAGCGCTCATTCCGAAAGTTATAAATCATATACAAAGTCAATAAGCACTTTTTTGCTAATGCTCTTTTAAATTTATCCATGCAGTACTATAACTTCGTGTTAATTTTATTTCACTATCCAAGAGCCCACTTTATAGTGTCGTTATTGTGGGTACGACAATTGTGTTATAATATAAATTAATCCAATTCGATTTTCATGTAAAATGAAATGTTTATTAATTAGACTTAAAAATGTTGAAAACTTGTAAAAATTATTGCAATCGTAAACTGATTTTAATTATAATTGTAATATTACCGCTTTAATAATGGACAATTTCCTCTGTATATCTTTGCAGTCGGGTTATAAAAATCTATAGGCTAAACTATTGCATTATAAGGGTTTATGTTGTGATAAGCGGAAGCGAATCGGTAAATCGATTTTTTTTGACACTTAAATGATCTTAAATAAATAACTTAGAATTATAAATATGTAATCAGCACTTCAACGATGAATGGATGGATCATTATGAATACCTTGTAATACTCGATAATTATAATATGTAATACGTGGCAGAAAAGTGGAAAAAATAATCGTATTATGCTCTAAATGCATAAATGTTAAAAAAAAAACAATTTTTTGCATTGAATGCTGTGAGCATTAATAATAAGGTCATGCATTAATGCCAAAACTTGACAAAAACAAATGTCATAAACTCAATACATTAGTCAGTGAATGTAATGCTATACGCTCAATCCGAAACCCAAAAAGCCTTCATTCGAGGCCTCCACTCGTCTCACACGTCAGACGATGAGTGGCGTTCATCGTGAGCAACAAAACGAGCTTCGACGCGAGCCCGAATTACTGCGTTCTCCGCCTAATAAACGCCATAATGGCCCGTAAACGTTCTGGGGGCTTAGAAAAAGTTATAAAACGCCAGTCCAGAATTCAACTTTATTCCTCGAGACTCGTGTTAGTGGCGCGCGCGCCGGCTCCCCGGGTAAACTTGGCGAGATTTATCGCCCGCGGCCCGTTGTTGCAGCGGAAAATGTTATATTACCGCGAATTCCTCTTGTTTCGGCCGGGTAAATTCTACCCTGAATATTCAAGGTGATTATGAAGAATACAGCGATGATAAATGCGAAGGGATTCTAGTGTTCGAATGGGGACAATTTTCGATGGCGAACTTTTGTTAATCTGTAAGCGTATGCAGAAATGAAGACCGGATCGTAATGAAAGATAAGCGGTTGAGTTCTCGAATGCTATAGAGATAAAACTTTTCAACGGTTTCGAAAAGAGGGTTGTCGTTACTTTTTTACAGAAATCATCAACTTGTTGTTATAGGGCTTATTTATTATATGAGTAAAGTATGAGAAATTTATTTTACTATAAGAATTATTTAAAGTTAATTCATTTGGATAATAACAGGAATGAGGGCTTATTATACTTATAGAACTAATTCAAATACGTAGATAATAGAAATGAAATGTAATAGCTGCTAAGTTTTTTATTGAAACTTGTTATTTTTTCATTTATTACCTTCATTTACCAAAGGATGTATATGAAAGATACACAAATTAAAACACAAAAAATACATTCAAATTGACGTGATATTATTTAACCTATCTATTATGATCATTTTGCACCCTAAAATGATTTATACGTAAAATGAATGATAAGTTATAATTGGATGAATTCTTTTTTTTTTTGATAAACCCTTTTCCTAACGTTCCTCCAACCCTAAATTTCATGCATACATCTATAACGCATACTGCATATGCACTATGTACGTAGCTAGTGTTGACCGAAGTTACAATTTTTAAATCATCCACGGATGCCGCTTGCTTGTAAAATCCGGACTCAAGCGCATATGACCTGTATTCCTAGATATATAACACACACGCCTACGATAAAGGATTCCAGACTCTTCTTTAAATACATAGCTTGTCTATTTAACATAGCAAAGAGGCTCTAGATTTTAGTTAAAAATATTTACGAGCGATAATAATTGATAGTCTAGACCCTTGAATAAGCTATTGATTTATCGATAGTTTAATCAAGCCTTGTATGAGACATTTGGGAATTTCATTCCAATATTGAGCGAAGATAAATAAAAATCGGTTTAGAATTGTTTGTATAAACTTGTTACTTGAATAGAATTGACCACCAATTCACCAATTCACAAATTCACCGACTCACCAATTTATTACAATAAATAAATTGGTGAGTTCAAATGTTATCAAGCCGTAAAAAGCAAAGTTGTGGACTACAACAGAAATACAAAGGCAGTACAATAATTATATTCATCGCTATGTAGTTCCTTTTAAAAATCTAATTGCCACAAGAGATAAATACAGGATACAGGAGATAAATACAAAAAGAAATTTCGCCAAAAAAAAAAGATATGCAGAATGTGATAATAGACAGTCTCTTTTGTTTAATGTTCGAGTTGAACTTAATATTATTAAAGTCCACCCTAGTTGTATAAAAAAGAATTTGCAGAAAATATTCAAAAAATTGAATAGTTATCCTAAATTCAGACGCATTTTCATTACCTTTATAGAACGAATTGTAATAATAAATTGGTAGCTTATGATATTATTTACAGACGTATTTTCACAAAAGCATTTACAGAACACGGCAAGAATGGTATTATTGTGTTCGGAGTTATTTAATTACAGATGATATTAAATCGGACGGTAGATTAATTCAGTAGACGGCCACCTAATGAAAATTCGACAATAACGTCGGAGTTTATGAGATTCGATGAATGCAAGAAGTCCGACATTAAAAACGATTTCGATATAAATCGTCTCCTGAAACTCATACAAACCACATATTTCAGAAAGTCAACGATGAAGAAGACCGAACTGTAAATTATAATACGATCGACGCTAAACAAGAGTCAAACAGGGTATAAAAAAAAGTTACCGCCAACCCGTAAACGACACCTCTTCGCAAATTCACAGGCCATGCGGGCCGTGCGCACGCGCCCACGACATAAGCTAAAATAATCGTAAAGAAAGCACAATATTGCCTAAAGTCCGACATCGGATATCTAATAAAGCCGACGCCGGGACCATAAGTAAGAATAAAACGAGGAGATATTTTCGTTCATAGACGCACATTCCGCTGCCCTATCTCACCATTTGCGGAGGGCCCGAGGACGGTAAATTTCGGGTATGCCGTAAAACTGTCAAAACTTTGCGCCCGCGTCACATTAATTGTGCCATTACATCCGTTCTTCGGGGCCCTATCTGCCGCTCTAGGGTCCGCGCTCTCAGGAGCCAGTGTTACGCGACAGCTCTCGATGTTCGGAGCTAGATTGGCCCTTTGATAATTAGTTATACGAACGGACCGCTGGATGTTCGATGCTTGTCGTTGATTTTAAAAAGGACAGAAGTTAGGGTCCTTAATTGAAAATAACAAAAATATTTTTTTAAAGGGCGTCGGTGGCTCTGTGGTTACTATACATTGTCTTTGCACTAAGAGGCACCACTGGATTAGGTTCTGACCTCGAGCAAATTGACCATGAGTTTTTAACTTGAGTCGATTTATGACACACGCTCTGTACCTCGGAGAGATGGGTCCCGGATGTTCTGTCGCCGATGTTACGGACGGTCGTTAGCGGCTTCCGACCGATACTAGGCCAGCGTGGTAGTCCAAGGTGTCAGTCACTCGATTTCAAATAAAAAAAAAATTATGAGATGTGTCTTGTAAACGGGCTGATTAAAAAAATCTGTCGTATAAAACTCAACAATCAATTTTCCAGAATATTGTGTTTTCATAATGCATATACCGTTTATTAATTTTCCGTTCGTTAATATGTACCATTCCATCTAAGACCGGCGGTAGACGAGTGCTGAAGAGCATAGCTCTAGGTTCGAAACCTATTGGGCTGGAGTCCCGATTGCGAGCAAACCGATCGATGGGTTTTTAAATTAAGGCAAATTAAACCATTCATTTCGCGTTCCGTGGCGCAGGTTATGCCACAGGTCTTGTCACCGCGCAGTTAACGATAGTCGTTGACGGCCGATCCGCACCGAAATAGCGTGGAGGGCTTAAGGGCTCTCTATTTCAAATAAAAATATTGCACGAGACATATTTCCACGGTGAGACTATAAAAATCAGATCCAACAAATTCGTTTCTCAATCTCGTTAGGAAAATTATACATGACGGAAAACGTTGATTGAAAAAAACTTTCACGATAAAAATTTAAAATACGAATTTGAGAAAAATGTATAGCTTCTTATTTCGACTTTTTCATGAATAACATACGAAGTATAAACGTCAAAAATATCTGAAAATGGTATCTCGGGAAGGATGAAATATAAATCGGTCTAAGTGTATGTATTGATATCTGGTTCCGTAGCTATTAAATAACACTCATTTACAATAACACTCATCATCGGATTATCATAAATTGTACAGTAAATATCTCTATTGCATTTTTGATTCGACTACGAATTATATTTTGTATTTATTCACTGTTCCATATGAGGCTTTCTTTAAGGTCAAGTATAAAAAAAAAGCTTGTATCAATTTCAGTATTCTGCATTTCGTAATCACAGTGTTAATAGTTGAAGTACAACTAATTTTTTCATGATACAATTTCTGCATATATCGTTATATATGCAGAAACATATATATATCGTTTTGCATGGAAGTTACACCGAACCTACTACAGAGATAGCTTAATCGACTGTAACTCGTTAATTATTAAAGTCTATTTGGTTAGCTAGCTAGAGACTAGATAGCTTCTGACCAAATAGACTCAAATTATTAACGAGTTACTTCTAGCTAAGACAAGCTTCTCGACACAAATACAATAGTAGCGGTATTGTGATATTTATATATTGTTGTAAGATATTACAACACGTCACCACTTATATTATGGCGTGGTGTTGTGTGTTAACTAATGTAAATAATAAAAAAACTGTAATTTGTAGTTAATGTTATCTGTAGTTTTCATTTACTTATCTCGAATCTACCATATCCATGTACTTACCTATTCTGTGCGTCAGCAATGCATCCTTTTGATTAAATATCTAGATATTTCTTTTGGGCTTGATTTATGCAACTTATTTCAAAATAATAAAATCGATAGTTAAGGAAAGCAACAAATTCAAAAGAAAGCGTGACATTTAGCGGATTTATTGTGATACGAGTATTGATTTTGCTCTTTCAAAAAGAGACATTTTCAAAACAAAGCCAAAAATATATCTAGCAACTGCGTCCATTCTAGCTTTGTTAAAAGGAATACTATTAAATCGGTTATTTCAGTTCTTAACGTGTTGCCCGCTCAGCTCCTTATTTAGCGCTCGATTCTTCGTACTCTCTTAAGGGCTCTTTAGTTTGGCAAGATCGCAACAGCGACAATTGGGACGATAAGGTCAGCAATCAGGAAAGTAGTCAAGAATTATTGTTATTCTTTATCCATTCCAAAGTTTCTATGCAATATTGTTGTGTATTTTAATCAATGTCTACTTATTCCTATAAATTAAATAGGCAGTTCAATTCATATTAACAATAATTTCATAAAAAAAACACCGGACAAGTGGAAGTAACGCTACTATTTTAAGGCTTAGGTACAAACTTAACTATGTTTTTTTCGACTTTTTTGCGAAAATTTTATTTAAACCCGGAAATAAAAAAATGTTTTCCAATGCATCGGTCTAAACTCTAATTGCGAATGTAAGCTTGTAATGCAAAAAAGCATTTTTGACGTGACAATGTCTTATAAATCGATGAAAACCGGTTGCAGATACAAAAAAATGAAATCGTCAGAGCCGAGCGTGCGAACGAGAGCGCGGTATAATAGAGGGGCACGATCGGCCTAAGCGTTCGTCTTGTGACGCATCTATCTCTTTACTGTATAATTTAAGTAGAAAAATATTTCAATTAACGAGTGCAAATAAATGTTAATTTATCGAAAACATTTGTCATTTTCAATTAACTCCTTCTTTGTATTATACAAAACTGTGATAATTCAGTGAAAATAATTCAATTTAATTTATAAAAGTATGGAATTTTCATCAATGTTTTCTTATTATCACATAAAATTGTTGTCCGTAAACCGACTTCACAGGTAACAATTTTTTTAAAACTTATGTAACTAAAAATTGGCAATTGATGTTATGATGACTATAGAAAACTTTCTTTCGCCTCTTGCCATCAACTGTACTTTCGTTAGCACAAATAATTTAATGAAGATTAATTATGTACGTTTCAAAAAATAATCTATCGTAAAAAAAAAAACTATCAAATTTGTTTAAAAAACTTTCTTGTCGATGAAGATGTACGTAATGTGAAATGTGGAAACACGGTGACCTGTGGGAAAAATTCATGAATTTATCCTTTTTCTTTAATAGATTCGACTCACCACAACAATGAAGGAGTTCATAATTGAATATCTAACTCGATGTCGTTTAATTACAATAAATAAAATAAAATACTATTTTGATATGTAATCATGAGGTGTTGGTATGTTTTCTGAATAAGTTACAATAAACTAAAATGTTTTACAATTATCTATTTTCTCTAAAGAGCGCTAATGAAAAAAATTGCGAAATCGATTCACATTTGTATTACTAGATAGCGCTAAATTATGACGTTTACCAGTCATAGGAAAATACCTAATTATTTATATAGAGTAAAATGGTCGCGTACTTTTGCATACATTTTTACAATTTTTTATGTTTATATTACACTCTGTCATTGTTACAGATATTTATGGGCAGACACTCGCGAGCTAGCTTTATCGAAACAAGTTCTGCGTTGCCGTGCACATATGACATAACATAAAATAACAAAAATTATGTTGTTCCGAAAAAAAAATAATGTGGTGAACTATTTAAATATAAATACGATCACGCACGCGCACACGCGGACGCAGACTTGCACATACATTCAAGTCATTACACAGCTATAATACGACTCACGCATTTGCACAGGTATAATAATCACGAATGGGTGATGATCGAAAAAGACAAAAAAACTTTATACACAACTAGGATACTACAAAAAAGAGTACATTTTCGTGTCGCACCTAATACTTGGATGTAAGGGGGCCGGGAGTCACGCGGCGGCGCGCGGCGGTCGGACGTCGTAAAGGGGGATTTATTTTGCGAAACCATTTCCCATTAAAAACTCGGCCGTTGTTCGTTGAGACGTGGTCGTCTTTTATCG
Organism: Eumeta japonica; assembly: GCA_005406025.1. Classification (NCBI taxonomy): domain Eukaryota; kingdom Metazoa; phylum Arthropoda; class Insecta; order Lepidoptera; family Psychidae; genus Eumeta; species Eumeta japonica. The sequence continues at coordinate 67,623 of BGZK01001415.1, forward strand.
CCTGTCCACAGTTTTAACCCGCCCCCCCCGCCGCCCGGTCCCCGCCCCCCCGGCCGCGCTCCGCAGCGTCCTTCGAGAGGGGAGGCTCTCGACCCACCGACTTTAATTAACATTATATTTCGTAAGTCTTAAATTAACCGACCTTAAAGTTTCTCTTCCTCTAACATCGGAAAATAATTTCGAGTTTATAATGCCCGCTTTCACTTGCAAGAAAGAATTTTCTTTGGCATCTGGCTGACGAAGGGCGGACGATGCAAGAAATATGGATTTGGCGACTGGTATTCTGTTATTTGGATGTTTAATTGCGTACAATTCTTCGTTTGATTCATCGTACTTGCAGATTTTTGCAACTTGATGGCGTTACAAAATCGTGTATGAGTAAATGACCGAAGGAATACAAAGTTAGTTCGGTGTTTCAGAATTCAAAACGACTGATACACACCTGATGTAACTGTTTCATACATTAATATATATTATCAGAATGAAATGAGTTGCAAATGTACTAATCAATTTCTTCTACTGCTCATACAATTGGTAATCTAGTTCAACTTGGTAAATTATAAACCAAGTAAAAATCGACATAACATTTGGAATTTTATTTGTTTTTGAAAAAAAAAAATAAAGAAAAGTAATCAAAATCATATGTGTAAAATGTATAAAAAGGACACTGATAATAAGACGACATTAAACTTCAGATAGCAAAGTTGAAGACAAAGAAAGATAACATTGCCTCGGTCAAACAAAAGGAATTTGGACGAGTTCAAAAATTGATATCAGGAATTAATCTTTATAAAAGCTTGTTAACAGCACAACTAGAGATCTAAAAACGGAGCTGTGCTAGCCTAAACAAAAGATATCGTAAACAATATCATATACAAGATTACAGAGAACGGCCCTCCAACGACTAGAAAACAATACAACGACAGGCAAGGATAGAATTACTGATTATGAGAGGTCGATATTAATTAATTGTTAGGGAAACAGTTCGTGTACAATATTATTATGCATGAATTGTTTAATCCGATCGTACTTTAAAGCACAAAATTGAAACGTATAGAGTTGATATTTTGGTACTGTCTTTCTGTATACCTGTTTAAAATAAAATAGTAAATATTTACTCATGTTGAATAATAATAATAATTTATGGCCGCATTAGACACAGACAGTTTCAACAATTTTCTATATGCGGAAATCAGTTCACTCGTTTTGACTCTAAATTATCATTACTGCTTCAAATTACAACTGTAAAAGACCTTACATTATGTTAAGGGCATTTCAGAAAAAAAAGAACTCACCACATAAAAAGATGTGATAATCAGTTAAATGTGTACCTAGATAGGTCCCGTGAGTAACAGTTGCATTACTTGTTATACTGCGTGTTATGTAAATGTTATTTCAAGGGACATGAAGCTATTAACTAACTCGAGCGAGTATTATATAGGACGACCCTAATAAATTGGGATTATCTTTGCGACTTCTTGCTTTTCGCATACTCTGCTTCAGCATTAACAAGATTGTGTCTCTAGAAGCCGTCTGCTATTCTGAAGTTATCTTCGAAGAACCATTGTATTTATCAAAGTGTATCTTCAGTAAAATCAAGATGATAAATAGAGAATGTGCTGTCTTTCTTTCTATGCATTTTTTTAGTATAGAAAATATATTTTCTTATCCTATACATATATCTGCATCGTTTCCGAATATAAGAGCAACAGCCGCCAAATGATCACGTCTTTTGCGCGCCCACGCGATGGTTTTTTACCTCCGTCGGTGCTTTTGATGTATATCAACATTTTATATATAAGTAGATTTATTTTGTGTGGTGGAATTTTTGAGAAGCCATAAATCTCGATTGTTTAAGTCAGACGTAACATGCTTACGAATTGTTGTTCCGGATCATTCCAAACATTTATAGAAGGCCAGTTGACAGGTATAAATAAGGAAGAGTGACACGCAAGTGTTTGAGTTGAATAGAATTGACTAGAATTGACTAGAAGCTATCAACTGGTCCGTAGCGATTCATAAAAATTCTGTATTTCTGAATATACTTCTCCTGTTCTACGTGTTTCCTTTGATTTGATCTTCATCTTGAATTTTGGATCTCGAACCCCCGACAGGTCATTTCGTAACAAATTTATGGTATAATAACATTTATGGTATCAGTCTACCAAAAACAATAACCATGTAAATGATATTAAAAATAGGGGTCCTTCTGTCGAAATGTGTTCTTTATTAGTAATTAAGGTTGGTGGTGAAGTAGTCAGGAGGTTGCTTTAGAATCAAATGGTTTCAACCCAGACTACGGACGAATTAGCCGATGAGTATCTTACTTTAGTAAAATTACAAAACATTTTATCTTTTATCACAAAAAACTAGTGACACTATTCATAAGTAGTTATACGTTGTTATGTAAATACACAAAAATATAAATTTGATAGGGTCCCAACTTAAATCATTATCTTAATTCTAATTCCGATCTTCAATTCTAGACCGTGCACTAACTCAAGAACTATTCCTAGCCCGATTTAAATTTTGATGCCGTCATTTATTGTCCCTCTAACTCACCAGCAAAACTCATGTTTACAAATCAAGTTTAAAATATTTACAAATATTATCAATTTTTGTATTAGAACAAAGTACTCCGACCCCCCTCATTGTCCGACAGTTAGGTCTGATTACTGTTCTAAAATTCTTTAGTAATAAATTAGTCTCAACAATATAGTGCCTACTTGAAATGAGTAATGTAAACAAATTACATATTTGTACTTTTATGTGTGTTTTCAAAATCATTCGATATTATTTTAATGATTTTACTTAATATTATATTATTCAATGTTAGTATTATCTATATTTAGTTCTTAGGTAACCTTTTGAAAACCTTTAACTTCGATTTTGGAAAAGTAAGTACATAGTGGTTCATCTAAAGAACACAGAGGTAAAATTATTATATGTAAAAAAAATTAGAACTGTGTAAAAGATAATAGTGATCGACATAAACTCAATACCAGAAATATAAATAAACTGAGTTTACATGTTAGTCAATTCTGTAGTCACAAATTCATTTAGAGTGCACTGTGGGCATATGCGTTGACGTAAGGGGCTCGCCTTCTTACCGAGCTGTTTCGTTTATTAATGATATTATATTTGCATGCATTTTATGCATGATAAAATTAGAAAAGAGCTACTCTTAATTTTTTTGCTCGTTATTTTTGAGGAAAACTGCCTTCCGAACGAGAGATAAAGTGTAAATTCGCAAAAATTGTGACGTTTCTCAAGTATTATTTTGTAACCTATGAAATAAAGATAATTTGAATTTAAATTTAAATTTGAATTTGGTAGCTTATAGGCCTACCTACGGCCCATAAAATGCAACTTTGATGTTGCAGACCTACACCACATAGCTACCTTAACTCATTGACATATCTGAACAGCTACACGATAACAAAACAATATCTTGTCGAAACGTTCCTAATTTTAGTAAGAATCCTATTCTCGATACCCGTCTGTGATGGTTTATATCAATACAGTATATTAAGTGTGATGAACTCAGCAAGTAGAGGAACTTAAAACAACAGCTGTAAACAAAAATATTACACTTTTATTGTTATTTACGACAGATCGTTCCTGTAAAAAACATCACAAGCGTAGGTATATTCGGGCCATAAAAGCAATAAAACGCACACAGCTCTGCCGCCAGCAGCACGGGGAAGCGGTAAATCTGATTTGAAAATTGCACCCTATCTTGAAATGCCGGCTGAAAGTCGAGCACTTACGTACTACCGCGAAAATGACGTGAGCGAAACGAAGTTCGGAAGGCGACTACAGGCCCCGTGACGTCATAATAACGCGCGGAGCCCCGGAAATTGTTGTGGGCCTCGCTGATTCACGATCCATTTATTCCAAAACAAAGAACCCGCATATTTTGCGTCGGTGTTCACAAAATATGCTACGACGTACCTCGAGCTTAGAAAGTTCACGTAAAACGTAAAACGAATATGGTGGTTTTATTTTTGACGTGACAACGTCTTAAATTAGGTTGCGGCTGGGAGTCACTTATGAAAAGTGTAACGCTCGGTAACAACGATGAGTCACCGAACGAGAGAGGCCGCCGAATGCCTTGCGTCTCTCTCCCACTCAACTATGATCGGTCTGCCGCGCGGAGCATCACTAGAGAATTAGTGCATAGCTTGCAAATGTATTGCAAGTTATTGTATGTATATTTGTATATAAATACGTATGTGTAAAGGTAAAATAAAATTTGTTAATATGAAATTCAGTGCGAGATTCTTTGTATAAATTAATGTTTTAAATATAATTCTTTGTATAAATAAATGTTTTAAATTGTTACTATTATTTCATCCTTCTTCCTACTATACGAATGAATATTCACATTAAAATGATTTTACCATTCAAAGTCGTTGTCACGTAAAACTTTCGCCCGTATACCGACTTTACAGGCAACCAAATTTTTGTTGCTATTCATAGATGTGTAAGAGGGTAAATGAGTTTCTTATATATTACATTAACATATCTTTAGTAAATTATATTTAAAAGAATTTAAATCCATTTCATCTTTTATACATTATGTATAGATATGTACATATATATATATATATAAGCGAAATACCACTAATTGACTAACTGATTGACTGATTGACTCATCACGAGATCTCCGAAACTATAAGTCCGATTGATTTGAAATTTGCCTTAGTCACTCTTTTCGGGACGTAAATGCTCACAGAGGACGGGCTATACGCAAATCCCATCCCAAAATAAATTTCATTTTCTTGCTACGCGGGAAAAGGCGCGAGCAAAAGCTAGTATATACATGTATATTAATATATCGTGTTTCAGCCAAGTGAAAACCACTGAACGTATCGACATGGAACCATTGCCAGTCGACGAGGAATCATTTGTAGATAATTATAGGCTATTTATAATACAAAAAATGTAAAAATATGTTTATGTTTGTACAAACAGACAGCGTATGTTTGTCATACGCCGACGGCTGGACGGAATGTAATAAAATTTTGCTTAAAGGTAGATTATGTTTTCAAAGAAGACATAAATTAATACAATAACATTATATTATATCTTATAACAAGACTACCTTTTTATTATCAATCGATCAAATCACGTCAAAAATATCTACATTTCATAAGTACTGGAATTACATTTGAAATACGTCATAAATGAATTCATTTAGACGTTGTTATCACCACATATTTCAAGTTCTGATTCATCTTCAGAAGAATGGACAAGAAACTCAAGGGTTGTTATTTTTGCTCATACGTATTGAATTTTGAATGATGAATAAGAATATTGCAATTCTTAAAAATATTTTGAAATAACCTGATAGTCGAGCATCAATCCTATGGGTGTTTTCATTACCATTTTCAGACATGATAATTATAGCCCTTACCATGTAACTTCTTTTTAACGGAAGTTTAAATTCATTAAATGGAAAATTTTGAATTTTAGCGGAGATCTTATTATAAAAGCGCACATATTGTCCATTGAATTTGTTAACTTCACTGAGTCGGGTTTGATGAGATGGAAGGTAGTTCTTGTGACTAGTGTTGATGGTGTGGATGTCGCTCAAATTTTGGAACAATTTTATATTTCTTTTATATACATACCAGGTTTTCGAAAATGTATTACGTCGCTAAAGTAAGAATATTAATTTCCTTAAAATTTTCTCAGGTACCTTTGGTCTCAAATTAATACAGCACGAATAGCTCGCTTCTGCAGCAAGACAATTGCGTTAATATCAGCTCTATGACCCCATAATAAAAATCCGTTGGTCGTAGGACTATGAAAGGAACTAAAATAAACTATCCTCGCAGTGCTTTTATTTGTAAGTCGCTGAATTCTTTTGATCGCAACATGAGAATTTCAAGGTATCTCAGCATTTAAAGTGAGAAAAAGATACAAAGTCGTGTCCACAATATCGAGTACCTCGTTCTTGACCATTACGTCTGTCAATCAATTCAGCGTTAGACAAGGAAAATTTAACAAGTTTTGTTATCCTCTCGTTAAGAAAAAACTTATTAGTACTAAACGTTTCGATTATTTCAGAGATGATACTGTTTGCTTACTAAACGTATCAGCATAGAACTTGATCAATCGACGCGTAATCGCTTTTGTTCGCTTTTGAGCGATTTAGTGTTTAAATTTAATACACCAATCAACATTTTTTTTCATTTACTTTCATAAACCGTAATGCTCAGCGAAGCGGGCGGGTGGCAGCTAGAAGACTAAAAAATAACGAAGATTTGAATATTTCAGTACGATCTATAACACACAGAGAGAAATGTGACACTACGGCGCTATAAGGTTACCTTATGTATATACAAAGTAGTATTTATGGCATATTCACCTTTACAAGTAAACCGTTATCAAAAATATCTGATATTTTGTAACTGCTTTTCGTAGGGACCTATTTCAACAATATTTTTATATTTTTTGACATATATTTTATAGATACATAATTTTTTACTCAAGTTACTCAATTATTATGTTGTTTTTTACTTGTTCAGGAAAAGAAGGAATTTTATTACCTCTTATGTTTACTCATTGTGCATTACGTGTAACTAATATTTTAATTTTAATTACGTTTTGTTAAATTCGATGAGTTTTTTTTTTTATATACAGTTATTTAAAATCTATATCGCACTACATTAATTTTCCTTACCGAGTTAATGAATTTCGCAGTAATGAATGTAGATATAGTTTAACGTAAATTAATTTCCAAATTACTACTTGTTTGGTTGACCTAATATATAATTTTAATTAGATCTATATGAAATATCAAATTACCATGTCGTTGTGATCAATCTTTAGTCATTTCATACGGAGGACACAAGAGAAAATTCTACTTTACCATAGTTATATTTTTCGGTAAATACAATAACTACAAAATAGCTATTAAAGAAATGGTATAATTTTTGATATATTTCAGTATTTGCATATTTTACGACAGAAAAAATTTAGTTGCATAAAAATCAATAACTTAGGCAAAATCTTAAAAGGCACTCATTGTGAATGCCTGTATTTTTCTATAATTAATAAGTTATAGATATTTTAATTTTTACGCAAATAATTTAAGCTTTAATTTTATTTCCATTCATTTAATATGGAGTATGGGAGTTTCAAAGTTTCATTTTGTAACATTATTTATGTAATTTATTCTATCATATCAATATAAATAAATATGAATAAAAGCATATATGCTTCAGTATTGTAAGATATGCGTATATTTACCCTCGTCGGTCCTATATATTCCAAAATATATCACATATTCGCATTTATTATATTTATATTTCACCTTTAAGAATATACAGACTATATTTTTAAGCTCTAAATTCCAGTTATGTGTTGGAGCTGACACGAACCACTTTTTAAGTATCGTTTTATCTATATATACATATATATGTGTGAGTGTGTGTGTGTGTGTATGCTTACACATGCATTTCGTATTAAAAGCGAACAAAATACGTACACTTATGTTGAAAAACGATTGGAAACCGTGGTCATCCTCACGAGCTGATGAAGGCACTACTTCGGTGACGGCCGATCGACCTTCTTAATGACGTCATCTATCTCTTCTTATAGAATTAGAAACGTCAAGTGGCTTACTTGAATGAGGTACATATAAAGTTTACTTAGGATAGCCAGTACAAACAATATCGACAATTCTGAATATGGTTTTTAACTAATGAAAAAGTTTAGCAAAACACTAAGACTAAAGTCTTAAAGTGTTCTCCTACTGCGTTCAAGGAGTCATCGAATTTCTAAAAACTGTGTAGTAGTACAAGTTCGATAGTACAAATATGCAGACAAAGCCAGGGAAAATGTTAAGTACAATAATGTGCCTGCTTTAAGGTAAAATTGTGTCAAAATATGAAGTCAATCAATTTACTGCTTTTCAAGTTTTGCGACCACAAATATACGGGGACTGAATTTATATATATAATCAGTAAATTATGATTAAATACGATTAAATCTCAGTAATCCTTTATTATTTTGTAGATTGAAGTTAACAAATTAATCTACCGTAAAAAATAAAAAATACGAAATAAAATAAAAATACGAAATATGTCTGCTGGTGAACGATACCAGTAGACATATTTCGTAATTTTTGATTTTTGACCGCATTATAAAAGGCCAACATCACGCTAATTCGTTATTACATGAGGTCACTCTCTGCAATATAACATTTTCGTCTCTGCATCGTTTTATGTCTCTGACGGAGCAAAAGAGTTGTAAAGCTTTTAGGTAAAAACTTTTGTGAAACGGTCAACAGGACGAACGCTAAAACTTTTCAGGGAAGATTTTTTCGACAGTGAATATAAAACGAGAGTTTGTTGAAGTTTTTAAGATGCCTGCAAGCATAGAGCGGAGTTTTGCAATCCTCGACATAATTAATTTTTGCACAACCGATGGGAAACTATTGAATCGCGGAATAGATGAGATTGCCAGTCACGAAACTGTTTTAAACAATTATTATATCGTATTACACAACATCTTTTATATCTTTCATGCCTTTTTATAAAATAATATAACCTTTCGGATCTGTCCACGCACTGCTCTTCCCCCGCCCTTATATTCGCCGTCCACGTAGCAAGTTGCGCTTGCGCCCCGTCTACTCCAGTCCGCTCACTGTTTCTACTTTCCGTGTAGAATAAACTCTCAATTTCTTGTCGAAAGATTCTGTATATCCGTCAGTTACAAATCAATCACTTTTGTGCGTCTTACATTTTATGTTAAGATCAGTATAAAACCCGTATAAAAATCCTCATTATTGCGAAACATGTTGCCAATTTTATATGAATTAGTAGGGCACTCGAGAATGACTACGATAGGATAAAAAAATAATAAACTATCTGAAAGTTATGGTAACAAAAATAAAATAGAAAAAAAAGTTAATAGTTAATTTTATTTTCTATATAACTAGGATATAAGTGAAATCCTAAAGTAATACTTTATTGCTTTAGCCAGTGAAATAATAAAACGTAGGTATACAGCTAAGCCTTACTAAATTGGCCGCTTTGCGACTGCCTTTCGGAGCTCTAAAAATGAAAGTTCTCAAAGAACGCCTGACATAAAGGCAATATTTGTGTGTGTTACAACATAAAGTAATAGTGAAGTTCTTTTGTATAAAAGATAAAAATGATGTAGTTCCCAGGAATACTGCAAATTTAGTATTACCCAATTTAATTTTTGTAAAGAAAATGAAATTTGTCGAAAATCAAATAAATGTACAATAAACCGCGCCTAGAACAAAATGTAGTAGATATCACATTTCACAATGTATTACGCTGATATTTTGAATAAAATACACAAATTTATATCTTAAAGAATGCTTTGTTACCTACCTTAAATATGGTAGACTGTTAGATAAACAGATTAAAAATTATAAATTTGTAAGAATATTATTAGTCATCATAATTGAATAAAAATTATCTAATCAATTTTTGCATTTCTTTTTCTTGTCAGCAACCACTTCTTCAAAAATATAATTTTCGCTAAAACATAAAGTTTAAATGGGTTTATTAGAAACTGGCGCAAAAATATTTAATTTCATCATAAACTTCCGGTTGAAGAATCACAAGAATTTATATTTAATAAACTTTTAATGAATATAAATTTGTTCTCCAAAGTTAATTTTGCTTGGAAAAAATTAATTTACTCGACAAAAATGCTTCCATTCTGTCGAACATCGAAAAAAGATTTCGTCGTTGTCCTTTCTCTGGCTCTCCTTCTAAGAGCTCTGAAAATAAATAAAATTAATTGGCGAGAGTATCAAAATTTATACGATTTCTTCTAGAAATATATTAATTATTAGTATTCATTTGTTTATCTAGCCAAAAATATAACTTTATAGTGAATCATGAAGCTTTATTAGGTATGATGTACCTAAAATTGTACAAATATGTCAACAAAATATATAGTAAGAAATTGGGAGCACTTTTTATTTATTTATAATATCACACCTTTCCTCAAAGCTATAGACAGATACCACAGATCACCACTTGGTATTTATTTCTCTTATTTCACAAATACTTTTTGTCGGTTTCTTTTTTTTTTAACCTTATGAATAAAGAGGTTTTAGCTGTGGAGCGGTTATGTCAACGTCGCTGTACTTGTAATTTAGCTTATACTTTTAGCCCGTTCTTCTTTTTCTCAAAGATCTAATAACGAATTTTAGATTAAAACTAAATCATTACACGTGGGACTAGAAAGAGTTGATTGGAAAGTTTCGAGATTGGTGGCGGGTTGGCGGAGGATTTGAAGCAATTGTAAACTCCACAAACAAATAGTATATTTTTTTTGGTTTTGAGTACAATTCACAGTTTAAATAGTTCGTCAGTCTCATAATGTATTTAAATTGGTTAATTAAAATGTGTCCGGAAACCTGTGGGTCTGTACTACGTATTTCCAGCAGATTTCAGTTTTTCCGACCAAAGACGTCTAAGAGGTTCTGGCTGAATCATTTTGAACCATATTTCTTTCTCCACTGATCTCTCCTCAGAGTATACTTTCCAATGATTTTAGCATTTTATTTTTAATTCTGGGATCAAATTAGCAAAGAAAGGTTCGCCGAGATATCTTCCGGTACCGCCTGTTTAGCAAATAGACCTGCTACCTTGTTACCTTCTATTCCCAAGTGAGACGGAATCCATTGCAATATTATTTCCTGACAACCACCATAAGAAGATGCGCGGTTATTCTGAGACTTACAATTAGTCAAATTAAAAATTGTTGAACTAGATTCTGCATGAGTCACCTTAGAAATAGACTGGTGTTGTTTAGCACAAAATAAATGTTGTTAAAACATAATCATAGATTATTGAATGCGGTTTAAGACATTGTGATAAAATATGAATTTATAATTGTATTGTGTGAGGTGTTAATTCGCGGAAATCCATAGTAGACGCTTGCCTGCAACATGCATTAACATGCAGCATGCAACCCACCGATGACCCTCGAATCTGCCTCTCCACTACGAATCTCTATCCAAAGGACAGGTGAAAGGACAAGGTGAAACTCGAAACAAGAGGAGAAGACATAAGAATCGAAAGGGGAGTGAGACAGGGAGACCCTCTATCACCTAAACTATTTATTGCCGTCCTAGAGGATGTATTTCAAAAACTAAACTGGAAAACAAAAGGACTAGGTGTGGGTGGCGCCTGTCTCAGCCATTTGAGATTCGCAAATGACATTGTTGTACTTGCTGAAACATCTTCAAACCTTGAAATTATGATACAGTTGTTGAACCAGGAAAGTGCTAGAGTTGGACTTGAGATGAATGCTGCCAAGACAAAAATAATGACTAATAGCCAAATTAATCTTATAAGTATAAATGACAACAACATAGAATACGTAGACAGCTATATATATCTCGGCAAACAGGTGTCTTTCAGTACAACAAATAACGAAAAAAAAGTAGAAAAGAGATGTAAAATCATTTGGAGCAAATTCTGGTCGCTAAAGGAAATTTTGAAAGGAGATTATACACCAGCTATGAAAAAGACAGTAATAGAAACATGTCTTCTATCTTGTTTATTGTACGGCTGTCAAACTTGGATTTAGATAAATAAAGTGAAAGAAATAATAAGGACAACGCAAAGAGCAATAAAGAGAAGTACACTAAAAATTAGAAAAATACAGAAAATAAGGTCAGAAATCATCAGGAGAAGAACAAAAGTAACTAATGATTTGACGCAGGCTTTAAAACAAAAATGGCAATGAGCCGGTCATGTATCGAGCTGTAAAGACAATAGATGGACTATAAAAACTACAATTTGGCAAAGGCCATTAGGAAAAAGAAATGTCGGCAGACCAGCGAAAAGGTGGGCTGATGATATTATTAAAGTAACAGGGCGAGCTTGGATGAACCTCGACAAAGATAGAGAAGTATGGAAGGAAAAAGAGGAGGCTTTCACCCAAACGGGATCCACATATCAGGAAGACAACTAACGTTACTAACACTAGTTTAATTGATAAATTAAGTATACTAACACAACTAATAAACATTTGAAATGTAATAATTGATGTGGAAATAAAAGGCTTTTTATTACTATTATTATTGAACCAGCGAGATTATGAGACGCAGCTTTTTAAGTAGCTTAGTAACTGCACCAAAACAGGTGATCACACAGTGGAGGCTTATCATATTAATGTTTGTTAAAGGCTAAATATAATAATGTTAACTTATTGTGCTAAGCCTCCTTTTTGATTCACTGTAGTCGGGTAGAGACAGGGACTTCATTTAGTATAGCTATGTAGTTTTTTTTCACTCAATTGATTAACTATTCTCTATCCCAAGATCTTTTCAGAGTATAAAAAGCAAGAGCAAATTTAAAATACAAAAATTCTAAAACTTTTTGAAAAATTGTTTGTGGTTAACGTGGTATTAGTTAAAAACTCCTTTTTAAGTATTTCTGAGATCTCCTTCACAAATACCAAGCGTATTAGAGGTTTTCCTATGTCACTCTTTCTTTCACATATCTTAAGTCGATCATTTCGCAAATTGACAGATCATTGTGTCATCGTTTTTTTTTTATTTAAAAAATGTATATATTATAAAATATCATTAATAATAAAATGCTATTCCCGTTAGAGTTGAGAAAAAAGACCATTGCATTTAATCTGATGAAGAAGTTTTATAAAATGTCCTAGCTTCATATTTGCATTTCAAAAAGAAGAATTCCTGCATTAAAATCTGAGGGGGCGGAGTACGCCCACCAAGTGCGGGAGAATGGAGCGACATGAATTCGTCCGTGAACAATTTCAGTCGCTATTCAATTCTTCGCTCAGACAGTAAAATGAAGAAAATATATTTTGATATCCCCTTCGATAGAATGCTCTATGAAAGTTTCCATTCTGAAAAATCAATGCATCAAAACCATATAAGTTTATTAAATGGAATGACGCTTGCGAAACATGTTTTGCAAAATAAAGTGAGTACACTTTTATTGTTATTTTTTTTACATTTTAAGAGAAAATGTTAAATAGTATTTGAAGTATTCTATTAGCATTTTATTAATTACTTAGTGAATCACTATTTAAAATTGCCAATAATATCAGAGTACTTGTGAATCCTAGACTAAAATGGTTATTAGTCTAGAATTCGATTTTAGGATTATGTATTTAAGGACAAAATTAACAAATATTAGCTTACGAGGCAAAGACTTGGCGAATTCTGCACGTTCATGATACTAATGGTCATTAGTTATAATTTCGCTGTACGCCCCGTTATTTCGCACAATCATGTCGACGAAACCGTTTTTGATACAATTGAGAAATCCGAAGGCTTTTTTCGGATAACTTTAAATATTAAATTATTGGCCTTCATCTTCCACCTAACCTTAATGTTAGAATATTAAAGTGAAACTTCGTCTGTTCATTTTGTTTTACATTCACGCGAAAGTAATGAACCATTCAATTTGGGCTACGTGTTATAAGACACCTTAATCAGTATTAAAACCAATTTCTAAAATGAGGTCTGAAGCGGGTTTTTGATTCCAATTCCAGACTCTAGATCCGAATTTGAAGAATTTGGTGCGTTTTAAACAAATTTACCTACTTAAAACCAAAGAATTAATGGCTTTCGCCTACTCCGGGTAACGCATATGAACAATCGAAACTTTTTTACGAACAACCCGTCCGAATAATGAGCCCTACACGTTTTTCCAATTTCATATTCTATTTACGTCGTTTCGCACGTGAAATATTGAGCTTTTAAAATTGCCGACCAACTCCGAACGGCCCGAATACGCGCGCAGGAAACGCCGGATCGAACGGAACGCGCATCGGCGTTAGATTTACAGCGCATTGTAGGGAGACGTAATCGCGCCCGGCGCCGGCGCCCGCTCAAGGTCCTCGCTCGGATATTTATTTGGGGGTAACAATATCTTTCGCGGATATCTCGCGAGTTAGCCGAGCTTTCCGGAAGATTTGTGGCTATCTGCACCTATTTATGTTTTTGGGGCCGCGTGGCGGAGTCGCCGCGAAAAAAGGTGAACATTTGTAACAGTGTTTTGGTATATGTTCGTCCGTTTCGACTTCTCGATGGTTACTTTTCATCCGTAGACGAAATGGGAAACTGTTATTTGAAACGACCATAATCTACGATTTCTTTGAACAGTCTTATGACACTCGGTTTATATTTAATAATAAGGAATTAATGGATGTTTTAAAAATTGTTGTCAAATAGTTTTAAAGGTTATCGAATAAAATAAATATCATTAAATAAAAAACGAGAAGTAAGAAGTTTAAAATATGTACAAGCAATGCAACAACTTAGTAGTAAGGTAGAAATGTTATACATTTTGTGTTTGCATTTACATAAATGTGTTATGTACAGTTTGAAAAACCTATCCTGCTATAACAAGGATATGAAAATACATTTATCATGTATTTCTTCTAGCAAAATGTGTCCCATTATAAAATAAATCATTATCGATTTGAATGAATTTTCTGGTTTGCAAAAAAGTTTCTTTTAATTTAAATTTCTGCAAAATGTGAACCAAGCATGTAGTTTTGAGAAATCTTAAGATTGTATTAACGAATAGACAACATACCGATAGAAATATTACCAAGCGATCAAATTCGTCACTTTAAAAAAAAATAAGGTGATTATATCCTTTTAATAGCCTACATATAACAATGATCTGATTTTTTGTGGCTCGTATGCTCGTCTGTCCCTAGGTCTGCTATAAAAAAAATAATCTTCATAAAACTCGTCAAATGTTTGCAAAACCCATTAAAAATGATTAATTGAGCCGAAAAATATCGTTCTGACAGCAATAGCGGAAAGTTTTGATTGTTTGCGGTTTGCAAAGTCAACCGTTTTTTCTAGATTTTCCAGTGAAAAACGTACTTGAAAAAGGGTAAAAAATTTTTAACAAAAATCTTTCTCAATCTTCGCCGGATCTGCTGTCACTACGTCACTATGAACTGCACTTTTGTGCCAGAATAAAACGCGGCGCACGCATCAGTATCGCGCACGCCGCGACAAATGCCGGGAGTCGTCGCCGCTGCGTTTTCGCCGACTGCGCGGTCCGCGGCGCTAACAAATACGCGCGCCGATCCGCGCGACTTTGATCGAACAACGACATTTATTTGAAAGCACCCGATTTACTAGCACGAGCATCCCCCCACCTGTATTCATCACGGCCTACTTGCGCCGTACTTTGTTTAAGTATCGATCAGGCGCCGGCTGGCTGCAGACCGCCCGGGAGACGAGTAGATTACGATTTCCAAGTTAAGCACTTCTAAGTAAAAAACAGTTCAAGTGCTGATAATGCTGGTTTGAAAAGGGTTTTAATTTTACGATTTTTCAGATACACAGAATTCTTATATATTTAAATCTAATGTTACATATCTGTGAAAAATCTACATAAAATGGCCGGAATTAAGAAATCACTTTAAATAAAAATAAAAAATAGTCGACGATAGTATAAAAGTATTTTGAGGCATTCTCATAAATCTAGGTCTTAATTTATTGTAAATATCTTTTGGGGACACATCGAATAAGCTAAATATTTCTAGAAGAAAAGCAAAATCTATTATAATTCATTCACGTGTGTATTTAATTTCTTTGCAATCATATTACACCTTCCTGTATATTTTGTACCGAGGGGCGATATCCACTCACCGGCCATGGAACGCACAACACGTATGTTGTATTTTAAAATAATACGTTTCCTTATGTTGATTTTATATTCGTTCTTAATAAAATTTTAAAAAAGCTTTTATAAAAATAATAAATTTTGAAAAATGATTGATCACACTTAAAAGATTTGCTTGGGTATTTTTCGCACTTTGTCACATTGTATACGTTTTCTTTTTTATTGTGTAAGGTTTTATAATTTTAAACTAAACGAGTGCTTACGAATTTCTCATTCAAATAATGTTAACGACCTCCCACTGTTGCGGTCGTGTGGACAGGCAGCCCACATATTTGAAATTAATACAGACATTTCGTAGATAATTTTACTGCTCTTCTAAAGAATATAATTGGGTTTTCCAGGAAAGCGTAAAAAAGGTAACAAATTTTTGTTCTACTTTATCATTGCAATACCGGTAATTCAAAGGTCTTAGTTCAGAAATAAGAAAAATGTACCCTCATCTGTTAATTGAACCAAATACTGTTTCAAAGGTAAATAGCAATACTATAAATTTATGAAAACAATGTCTACTACCGTAACCCTACTGTTATTAACATTAATTACTTTTTCTTTTTTTATATAGGCTACAAATAATTTCATGGCAACTGCCACTTATAAATATACTTAGAATTTCATAAGCTTTACTTACGTCCTAATATTTTTTTATCTAACAAATGAGGGAAATAAGTTCGTTTTATCAATCTGCTTACACCTGGCTACAGATAGCTGTAGCAGTTATAAAGGTTGCTGCCTATTGTAACAAGATGTAAAACATCATTTTCGAAAGTTTTGTATTTGTGATGGGTTGTTAAGACAAGAAGTAAAAAATTAATTACTAATTAATTTATTAAAAGTTAACGGTAGCAGGACTACAGTGGCAGACATTGTCGTTGAAGACGTTGACGCCTGACGAAACCCCAAAGCAATTCCTTTCGTTATTACTTTTTGTAGTGCAAACTTAATCTATATCTACCCTTCTAATTTGTTTCGAATTTAAATATTTCTCTTCGCTGTTTGTAATTAACTATGCTATTACACTTATTCTAAGTTAAAATCGAGAGTTTTATTTAATTTCACATTGCCTGAGCTGATACTCCTCAACAATGGTTTTCGTAAATGTATAATATTGTTACCTGACTTTAAAGCATTATTTTATTCAAATTAACAGATGAAGGTACATTTTTATAATGTCTGATCTTAGACTATTATAAGCGTCAAAACAACGTTTAATGAACATAATCTCATACCAATTGTACATCATGACGAAGAACAGTTCGTCCTTTTCTGGCCATAGGTTATCAATATCCTCTTGTATAAATTGACAGTTACCAGGGATGTTTGCTCGTTCGTTTCAGGAGTTGGTCAGCCAATGCTGATGCAGAGCTTCCCCCTAGACTTTCACGACTTCAGATATTGCCCAACCTGCAACCGACAGTGTCCCTAGACTTTGACCAGGTCATTAGTCTACCCAGTGGTCGGTCGTACAGAAATACACGCCATCTAGTGTTTAACACATCGGCTGATATTAAATAATGAGTTACTATTTAGAATAAACTGAAAACTGTTAACAAAACCACAATCTCAGCTTTAAGTTAAGCTCTAGTACCAGTAAGTCTTTGTGAAATATATTTAAAAAGCACGTTCTATTACCGTAACCATATGAAACCTAACGGCGGAAACTCATGAAATACACAGCATGGCTAACCGGTATCGTCAAAACGATCTCTTCGAGACCAACTTTTTTTTACTTGACGTCATGAACTGATAAAACCAACGAAAAATATATTCTGTTTAATGTATGTCAATATATGTCGATGGTTCTAATCTAGTAATACAATAATGATGCAACTGTTTCGTCAGCGCTATATGATTTTGTACCCGTATCTTGAAAATTATATGATTCGCTATTTAGGACAGGTGTGCTATAAGAATATCTCTTCCATGTGAAACCTGGATATTTTTTTTAGTCTAAGATGTAATTCAGCTTTAGATTTTACATGAAAATAGTCAAATTTTTGTATGATAAATATAGTTCCTTTAGGACTTAGTTATCTGAATTATAATTTCCGTACACGGAGAAAAATTTCATTTTTCGGGTTTAAATATAGTTTTGTATGGACGAAATAATATTTTGATTACTCTTACAAAGGAATGTATAAAAAAAAAATGTAACAAGTGTCATCAAAACTTACAGTGTAGCGTATTTATAAATATTTTGGAAATAGGGAAACAAATATGGTAGTATAAAAAGTTAAAAAAAAAAACTAAAAAACATGCTTTAATGATAAATCGAACTATAAAGTGAAAAATAATTCTTGATATAAGAATAGAATAATGAACGAAAGTACTAGTATTTTTATGAAAAAAGCGCGAGGTGCTCGATAAATTAGTTCCCGAAAATATTCGATCGGTACGATTAGTCTAAAAATGGTAGTAAAGAAATGGCACACAGTGCCCTATGCTTTTTTCACAATAAGACTAATATTTTTAGTTCATTATTTTATTCCTTTATTAAGAATTAATTTTCACTTTTTGTTCAATTTATCATTATAGCGTGTTTTATAGCTTTATTCATTTATATTTTATTTTCCAAATTTTTAGTCTCAAAATGATATCAATAGTATTTATAACCAAGAGCCTTGATTTTAGAACATCTTTCATGTAGCAATAATAAATTTAAGTTTATATCATTCATGTCTAAGTAGTCTTTCCACTTGATCTAAGGCATCACTATTACAGAACAACGCACGAAACTCTACTGCTGTGAAGTTCGTCACGAAAGCGTCGCAATGGCGTAAAATAGGCACGCGGCAGAGAAGAAGGAAGGGTCGGGGAGCGAAACACCTGCGCATTACAACATTCGTATTCTTTATGTACTAATTTTTACTATTTTAGAACTATTTTTTTGGAAAATAAAAATAATAATGTTATAATTTTTATTTTTCTAAATTTTTTTCGAAATTGTGAAATTTTATGTTTCGAGCGATTAATTTTTTTTTTCAAATTTTGTAAATTTTAACACAATTTAAGAAATTAATTAATTTTAAAATTTTGTTTTTCGCAATATGGATTTATTGTATTGCCATCGGTCTTTGATAAATTTGCAAACTTTAAATGTAACCGGTGTTAATAGGTGTCAAAGCGCTCGGTAAGTTTGTTACACCCACGTCATGCCCTCTGGTACAATTTCGTTCAACTACTTTTTCTTTTATAATCACTTTATTTTAGGTTTTCTTTTATAATTTAAATAATTGACAATGTCGTTCAAAATACACTATAGCGCTTATTTTAAGAAGCTGAAACCGATTCTTCCAATGATTCTAACACTGCTGTTGAAATTAACGATGTCAGGAATGAAAGAGTTTCAGGGTCTCTTGAAAAATTTGTGACCAAGTGACGGATTGAGTATCGAGATTTTCATCACAAAAATGTCTATGGTAAACGCTATTTTAACATGTGAATTCTGCACTAAATCTCCAGGTAATTAATTGTTGTAAGATAATGTCTGATTAATTATCCAAATATGGAATTATTTTTTATCGTGAAACTTTATTTATAATGGAGAAAGGGTTGCTGCTTCATTTTTTTTAGTACAAAGTAAAATATAGCTCGGTGCCGGTGATGGTGAAATTTCACTTTTACAAGTTTATTTCGTTACAAAGTCTATAAAACTAAAAATTTTAGTTATTTTATTATTTATTATGTTCTATAATAAATCTTAAAGATACTTGCAATGCACAAAAATAATAAAAATGAAGTTTTTGTGTAAAATAAAATTAAAAACCTAATTAGGTTTGTCACGGCTACGTAGGGTTAGAGGAGTCAAATCAGTTGCAGTACAATAAGTTACTACGATTCATTGAGACATATTTCATAGCAATATATACTGCTATAACTACTATTTGATCCTACAATCTAAGCAGTAAGTACCTACTAATAAGTAAGTCGATAGTTGTTAGTAAAATTTGTCGTATTATGAGCTGTTTATTGTAGTGTTCTCAATTTATGAGGTCGGCCCTCGCCATACAATTTAAATCGTAATGACATTATAAAAGTTAAAGGTTTATATATAACTGTTGTTTCTCAATATACATTTTTGTGTACTTATTGTAGGGAAAGGGCAGCGAATGATTTTCTTTTAATTTTGCTCTGAAAGACGCGACTGTGTTGACCGTTGACATTTACGACTTATCCTAAAAAAATATTGCACTTAACCTGTTTCCAATGGGCGGCACGGAAACTTTTGTCATAACTCAATTTCACTTATTTTGTCGCAAACAGATAAAAAATTGACTATCTTCTAAAGTTTCTGGAGTCAGTCGCAATGCAGGACATGCATCTGCTTGAAGTAAAAACAAAACGTGTATTCTATCTGTAGATGTGTCCGCTTGTACTCTCGCATCGTTTTTATGAAGACTACACACCTAACTGTATTGTATTGAAATTACTGTACACTGTAAATTTCATCACTGTATTCAGATTAATACATAATTAATTTCGCTGAATTTTGCACTTAATATAACACGTCGGCAGTCTCTTTAACGATTTGCCATTGCTTGATGTAGCGAACTTGTGAGGGTTGACCTACACGCTTGTGGTTTCTTTGACCGGCGCTCAGCCGACGGCGGCGGCGCAGGCGGCCGTGACGTCACTGTAGGGACATTCAACATAGCTACGTTTACTGTGTAATTATTTTGTAAAATAAAATTATAGAAGTTATCTTGGTAAATTTAAAGTTATGAATACTGTTTATTTTATCCGGTACTGTTGAAAATTGTTGATAGTCGGCCATAGTTTTGATCAGGGATATACATATTTCACAATTTTCTCAATAAAAATTCCATATTTCATGTTAAAATCCTCTGAAAAGTTTAAGTGGGTGAATGTATAGAGATCCAGACATGTGTGAATTACAACTAGAGATTTTGTACAAAATTTAAAAATCTTATAAAGCCTCAGGAGATATATGCGGTAAATAAATGCCTTTATTACTGATAATTCTATTATTCAATGGGATTTAATATAAATATTAATTCAGATATGGGCATGATAATATACATTAGCATCACTACAACTTAAAAATGAAGCAGATAATTAATAAAAAAGAAAAGAATGTATGTACTTTTGTAGGCACTTATAAAGTTATATTTCCTTGGTGTAACAGAACAAAAATAACTCCAAAAATTTCATTCTTCGTGTCATTTCTCTACGTTTATAAAAAGGAATACATAATATTAGTTAATTTTCTATGTATCTGAATATAGAATCAAATCGTATACCAAAAATAATTAGAATATGCTATTTCATAAATAATAATAATAACAATTTAAAATGTAAACAAAAATAATACATACGAACAATTAACATCTAATGTATGAACTTAATTAAAAAAAAATTGTATGCAAAGTATTAATAACAATAAAATAATAAAAGGACTGGAGTGGGATAATCAATAAAGTTGATAAAGTATAATTTATAAATTAATACGTCAATAGTCATTTTTCTCGTACAATTTTATAGTAATTTTATCTTTTTGTTCGAATTAATAACAATTTTTAAGTAAAGATTGGATTGTATTAACGTCCTTTTGTTGTTATTTTATAAGGTACGAGGTGCCTCAGTATACAGATTACGGTTGTCGTTTTTTTCGTCACATGAGACGTCATTCACGTGATCCGAGGATTACCAGGGTGGTAATCCTCGGATCACGTGGTGGTAATACATCATTCTTTTTATGGTACGACATATACAAAACATACAGTCACACTAGCACTAACACAAACCATTTTAAATATCCGTTATAGGCGTCCGGGGAGACCATCACCGTGTTCCGCCGCTCACGCGCCGCTCCGGGCGCAGTACATTGTGATGCAAACTGCACGATGGACCTGTAAGTAATCCTTGATGCTACATAAAGCGGAGAGGACAATGGGGAAAACCGGGGCATTATTATCACTGAGATACGGCGAAGGCGGGTATTCGTAACTCTTAGGGAAATAAGATTATGGAAATGGGAGGTAAGGTTCCGAATATTAAATTTAAAAAACATTTATCGGGAAAGAAATCTCAGTATATTTTTTTTTCCTTTTTGACGAGCTGAAAAAGAACGCTAGGCTGCAGTTTGAATAATAATTGACTGCCTTCGGCGAGTGGACTTCCTAAAGCTCCAGTCAAAATGGGATAAGGTGATATTTGTGAAAACTCGGTATCCGATATCTGAATATTTCCATTACCGTAAATGCGTTTTCGTGCGTTTAATAACAGGATTTTCTGAACTCATATATTTGGAAGTATATGAGACCGAGTGCGCTTGTGTGCTGGATTGCAACCGACAAGCAGAATCTTCAGCCAGCAGAGTTTCAATGAAAAACTATTAATAAATTATTTGTCGACCGAGGAGCTGAGTTTCGTTTAATTTTAAGTAGAAATCAATTACACAATTCTCTATGTAAATATTCATTGCGAATATCTATTACGACTGTCTAGAACAATGAAACGAAACTGTTGTAATCTTTGTTAAAACGATATAATATGCTTAAACTATAGCAACAGCCATATACAACCATATAATATTCACTTATAATTTTAAAAATAAGCCTAAACTACGGCCGTGCCCAATTGGAAGTTTAATCCAAACTTAGAAATAAAGCGTTTATATTGTGATTTTAAGGTATATAATCCAAGCTTCTTCATGTAGGCTAAGGCATTGTCTGTCATCAGTGAAACGTTTTAGTTACGGCCTTGTAGTCTCACGTTCAAGTTCTAATTTAAATACATGACGAAAGTAAACCAATAGTGATAAAGAGATTTTTGATATATTTGGAGCAAACGCATTTATCTAAAATAAGCAGTGCGTCCCTTTCATATGACATCACATGTCCTATTATTTTAAGCCAACAACTCTCATACATAAAACGGCTCTCCTGACTTCGATGTAAATTTTACTTCGATAAAGTATTTCCTTTTAAAATTTGTATATACAGTTATCTTATCTAAAAAACATAGATAATAAGAATTCTAAGTTTTGCTTTATTTAGTGCCGTGTAACAGAATTTGATGCTATCACAATATTGCTATTGTATTAGTTCTCAACAAAAAGAAAATGGTGCTACATAACAAACTATTGTACTGTCATGGGCATTTATCTAAATATTTATTCTTGGAAATGACCATAAGAAACTTTTCCGTGGGAAGTTAACATTTTCCTGTTTTTAACACGAAAGACGCCGAACAAATCTCGGCAGCCCAAATATGTCTTTTAATACGATTATTATGACGGAACGGGCACACGCGTATGGAACGCTTAACGGCCCGTTTTTATTTTTGTTGATCGCTTGACTATTTCACAAAAGTGGCGCCTCTCCAACTTAGGTTGTCGAAAAAATACCTCTGAACACTAGGTGTCTATAGAGGTGCAGAGCTTCACTTCCGATATGCTGACACGTATGCTATGTACTATAGTAGACTGTAGACTAGGTGCAGTACTGGGCAGGTGCAGGGTAGAGGAGACTGAATACAGCATGCAGTTGCATTCTTATATTATTTTCTGCTTTTCTCAGATCCTTCCTTCAGAAAGCAACCAATTAGACGGGTCGAAATTAGACCAATTAAATCGAAGTGGCCCGGATTTCAAAATCTGTCCTCGATCGCAAGCCGTACCGTCGAGACATCGTCTATGTCCTTTTTACGGGCACAGGAATGAGTTAAAGTAGTTACTCCTTCATGCCCAGGTATCTTGCGAGGTATTATTGTCAACTGGGGGAGAATTGCATCTCCGCTTTGAAGAAGGGCGGCTGGTGCGGATTCCAGCAGGTTTAGAATCATTATCCGCAACTCGAGCACGGAAGTTTCGAGCGCGGCGAGCCTGCCTTCGAGTGTGTTAGTCGCTGCGCTGGCCTACTATATGTTTCGATGTTCTGTGCGTGTGCGGTCGCCGCATGTCAGGTGAGCGCTCTCATACGCGCTCGGACATGCGATGTCCGCTGCAGTCAAGCGTACGTCGCCGGTGTGAGGTATGGTGGCTTCATGAGAGCGGTAAGGGGAGCTGCGCCCTCTGTCAAAACGCACATCAAACTCACCGGCGGCCGTAGATGACGGGCCAGCTCCGGCGGCTGGTTGCTCGTAGGCACTCCTCCTCTTCTTTCGCTTGTTACGTCTAGTCTTCCTCGGTCCTTCAGTTGGCTGCTGTTGGACCGTTCTGCTGGTGTTCACGGGTAAAACGAAAAATGTAGCGGAGTCGACATCACATGTGTGCACCGCACTCATCAAGTGCGCCAACACTACGGCGGGCCGGGTCGGTCGCGCCAGGTCTCGACGATAATACCGGACATCTCCAGCAGGGACTTCGGTTTCATATAGGCGTCGTAGCTCATTCCTGTCCAAATGACCCAGTCTCACAAAAAAAGAGCAGCGAGGACGTTCACGACGGAGGGGATACAGCGGGCGCACTCAGCCGAAAATCCCAACTCGCACAGCACCCGCTCGATGTCATCCAGGTGAATATTGGTTGGCAGTCTTTGGGCCGTTACCTTCGCTTGTCGCTCGGATCCCGGTGCGTAGCAGTAGCAAATAATATCCAGATTCGCCGCCGACGCAGTCATGAGGTACCGCTACACGGTACGGTACTCGTTCTCCGAGCGAGCAATGAAGCGCATGCCTTTGCCAAGAGGGCAGGCGCTCGGTGCGTGACCAAGGTGCCGGGCGAGCTCCTTGAAGTATGCCATCTAGTCGGGGAAACGGTTCACCATGATCGGTTGATATCTCTGCGCTTTCTGGGTGGTGGGTGTAGCAGTGACGTGGCATTCACGTTGCAGTAGCAGTAGCGGGCGCTCTCTTCGGTGATACTTGGAGTGGCTGCGCCGCTATGCTGGCGAAGGAACTGGGAGTGGGATGCGAAGGATGGCCATAATCTTCCCATATCATCATCCTCAACGACTCCATCGATCCGTTGGGTTCCGGAGATTGGGAGCGTAGCAACTGACTGGGCAGAATACCTTCTGATGCTGCCTTCTTCATAGCCGACTCGGATGGGACCATCGATGGTGTTAACAGGTCACGTGGTTGCTTTTAAACCACCGGCGGGGCAGGGCTCGAGACTCTCGTCAGGGTGTCTTTCAGCGGTAAATGCGACTGAAACCGGCTGCTTACGATTCATTGTCGCCACCACTCAGTTCAGGCAAGTCCTCCATCAGGTATCTGATGGCGTATTCCAACGGCGACGGCCGCGGCGACCACTTCAGGCATGGTAGATGACTGTAACGAGCGACGTTATAAAGCACACGCGCACCACGGACGCGGAGCTGCACTACAGTCAACTTTAATTATTAAAGTTGCGGCAGCGTAGATGTAGCGGTGATGATATTCACGTATCGAGTAATCAGTTTTAACTGATTGGATTGCCCGGCACCCCGAGGCACGGTGAGCGTCACATACGTCAGTCGGCGACGATCGAGATAGGAATAGTATTTTTTGACTTCGATTCCGGGCCGTACAGTAACGGGCGCCGCTATCTAGCGCCTGTGGACGACTACCGTCAACGATCGGCGGTCCTATCGTCGTGAGGGCCGCCGGTGTCTGTGTCACAAGGTCGGCCATCTGAAGGATTGACGAGGTACTAAAGTACATACTGGTTCGATGCATTTCGGAAGTAAATATCATACAAACTCATATTGTACTTATTTACAAATAAATCTATATGTGTAAAACTATTCTATTATATGCAACTTTACTACAAATCGCACCGAAAAAGCTATGTTGTCTATATATCACTTACGAGTTCGAAACTCGTCTATACGAAGTATATAACGAAAAATAAAATAGTGAGTATATTCACGCCCTGTGTAGGTCGGGATGCGCAGGAAAGTATTCGTAAACACGAACAACTATCACACCAGTATTCTTCCCTGTTATCGCTTTCGTGCCATCAGCCTTTACCGTAATGCGTTCCTCGTGAGTCCTCATGGATGATACGGTACACACCCACACACCTTTCCAACTAAGGCACATAGACGTTTGATAGATATAGTACATAAAATAATCGTTATGTGACCGTTGTTGTTACAATGTAAAAACTTCATCAATGTTTTCATGTTGTGACATAGTAAACGTTATTTCATTATAATCGTATCATATTTCTATGTTCGTAACTGTAAAAATTATTTTAATTAAGTAAAGAAAAAAAAAAGCATAGGGCGGAACCGCTTGCCGATCTAAGCGTTTATGAGAAGGCTGGAACCCTAAAGCAGCATCTCGGCCGCGCACCGTAGTGCAACATTTATTATATTTACACTATCGACGATATTCGCTTCTATCTGCACGGCAATACGTAGATTTATTTTATACCAATAAAAAAATTAAAGATTCAAATCAAAATGCGGGAAACACCATTTTCTTCACTATCTGTTCCCATATAACATTGCGTGTGTCATTTTTCCATTTGGGCGAGTTTCGAAAATAAAAAATGCATGATTCTATTGCGATTGGCGTCTTATTCGCTTTTTTAGTCTTTTGGGACGGTGTGAATTGGATTTTATGAAACGAAATTGTATAACGAAAAAGAGATAGTTATAAATGTATATATAGATTTGAGGCTGTAAAAGAAGGAGATAGAACGCGTTTCTATATAGTTTCCATATCCTTCGTCTCCCCTTTATGCGATGGTTCGTAGCGGTCTGCGTCCCACTACTCTGTTGCATACGGACCCGTGCACGGACTCTGCATAGCATGGAGACTAGACTCCATGCACTCCACTATATTCTTAATCTAATCGAAATATATATATATATATATATAGAGAGAGAGAGAGAGAAAAAAAAATTGAAATGTGTTGCATATTATTTCCTGTTGGATCGTAGTGATTAATGCGTACTTTTAAAAATTATTTTACATTGAATTGAACAATTTATATTTTTTACTAAAATGTTACTTTAAGTAAGAAAAAAAATGTCTATCAATCTCGCAATCTCTCTCTCTTTTTCTCTCTGTTTATCACCTCCATAGTGCATTCATCTCATTCTCTTACAAATTAATCAGTATAATAAGTTCCACTTTTACCGCGTGTGAACTTACACTCGATTTTTTTGAATAGATAGTACTAATTGCTTGTAGTATTAAATTGCTTCTATTCCCTTCTGATTGTGCTCATATGCACATGGTGTTTTAAATAGTGCAGCTACCTGTTTATTGTACAGCGTGGTACCTACCTATTGAACTGCAACGGAATCACTTGAACGATTTTGAATTTGTTTTCAATTAATCAAATTATGAGCGATGCATTAAGTGAGTTACCTATAAAAGGTTTACAGCTGGATGTCCGTAGGAGACTGAGTCGCTACCGTCAGATATATCCAGAGGATAACCCTTCGTATGATCCTAAAGCCAGTGGGGCGAAATGTATTTATTTGCGTACACTACGGGATTCATCGCCTCACCTTTGTGCTACCAAGGGTGATGTAACTAAACCTCAAAATGATGGCCATAACTGATTATACTACCTCAAATATCTTATCAATTGTAGTTGGGTTACAATTGTTATTCCAAAAGTAGACATGTATATATCTTTATTAATTTAATATAATTAATTTATTATAAATATTTAATACAACAGAAATAAAGTTAACTTATAAATTAAGTATTTTTTGTGTTTATCACGCTTTCATGGACTATTTTTTCAACTGAACTGAAAAACAAGAAATAATAATGTGACAGTTGTTATCTCGTTATTGGAATAGTGAAAATATTTAGTGATGACGAAAAATGAGTGGTTTTTGAATGATCCTCTTTCATCTTTACCCTTCCGACCTTGATTTCGTCCGACCGGTATTTGGAATACAATCTGGACTATGATTCACGTACATTTGTGCAAACATGAAGGTGGCTACATAACTATAAGCTTAAAAATGCTATAATATTGTTTATTATAATATTTATTGACAAAAATAGTATTTTTCGAGAATGTAAAAATTACGTCATTATATAATATTAGAAACTTAATGTACAAAAATTTCTAAATACAAGTTTAATAGCAAAATTCTTATGTGGCTCAATTTTACAGTATTCTACAAAATAAAACTCACCAAATTTATTTAGAAGCATCCAACCAGTTGTAAATTCACCACGCAAGAAATAAAGCCAGAGGTTCGTATCTCTGAAACGTGTCTTCCTAGTCCTGAATAAATAAGTTCCAACTGAAAACTGCACAGCGCCTGCAGTTTTAATATCACGGACAGAACAAATAAGCCACTGAAATTACAGACACAGCAGTCTGAGAAATCCCTTGCCAGACTAATATTACGTTGCTCTAAGTGTAATATTTGTAATATTCTGTTCTGCTTAAAATTACACTTGTTTTGGTTTTATTACAAATTTTATTATAGATTCACATGATACTATATTGTTTCTTTGTTAGAGAAAAAATGTAGTGCCTTTATTACGAGAATTAGAAAAAAAAACTTGTATTTGTGAAACTTTAACAAAAACAAATATAGAGGCTTTTATGGACAAAAATGTGCGTACATTGAAAATAATATGAAAAATATGATACATTAGAATCGGACTGCTCAATTAATTGTTTCTATTTTTCTTTCAGCTTTGACAATGTATTTTCTAATTTGAGGAGGTGTTAGCATAATTTAAACATATTGGCAGAAAATTTGTCAATAACCTTTACATATTACATATTTATCAATTATATTATAACGTAACACAATACAAATAGGGAAAAGGCTGTGCAATACTTAGAACGTCAACGATTAATTATGTATTCGTCGTCGATAACCAATAAATCGGACGCGAGAGTTCTTGTATTCGATTTTGGATCTAATAACAGTTTTAGTTTAATCTTGTTATAATTCATATGTTCTAATTTATATATAAATGATTTATACTTGAATAGGTATGCTGTTTTGAGCAGCATTCGTAATATTAACTTATGTCATATTGCATTTATTTACGAGCTTGTTCATGTAAAAATTAGTGCAATGTAATGAATATTTTTAATAGGGAAATTTTCTAAATCCCTGTCTAATAAAATACATAAGTTATAAAACGAATGTTTACCTTTCCACTCCATGATGATGCAATTTAAAAATGAGTCATCAGTTATCATTATTTAGGAGATTAACAATATCGTAAAGGCATTCTGACATTAAAGACACGTTTTGTAGGACTGTCAAAAGATATACGAGTCTTTTATATCTTATCATTATAATTTGAACACTGTAAAGATATGTCTATACAGCAATAGTAAGATAGGACCGTGTGATCGGTTTCACAACAAGAAGTACATGTATTTGCAATTTTATCGATGTCTAATATAGTATGTAAATTTTTCATTCCCACGAACTCTCGAGAGACAAGGCGCGCGGGCGTAGGTGTGTGTGGGCTCTTGCATCGCCGACGCTCCGGTAGAATGCATTTAAGTTGCAGACGCCACACGCCTCTAGTCTTGAACGATTGTACCTGCACTCACGCGGAGACTCCCAAACCGGGAGGTGTAAGCGTGTGCTTCCTCCGAGCTTGGAATGTTAAAGCACGTAGCAGCTGCAGCGGTGAGAAGTTGTTAAGTGGAGAGTCTTAAAATATGAGATTTCTCTAGCTTAAATTTAGGGTATGCAATTTTAATCCTTATAATTAAGCAAAAAATATGATTTTTAACCTGTTTTATAGTCATGTAGCTCGCACTTTTTACTTGTTCTGTTTTTATTATTGCTATAATATATTTAAATAAAAATGAATAAGATGGTTCAAGACCGCTAAATTAACAAAAATTAAAGAAAATGTCTAATAACATATCAAATACGATGATGGGTATCAAAGTTATTTTTTCATCGTGATGGAATATATCATGGAACTTTAGCTCCTGCCAATCATCGGCACCCACGTATGGCGTATTTATGATGCGAACGCCCTATATGTATGTGCTTGAATGTTCAATTTTCACCAGAAACTGTTGGTATATTAAGTGTAAGGTAGTTCACGAGTGAACTGTGGCTTTCATTTTCCTTTCATTTTTAAATATGCATTATAATTACATACATAAGATAATACATAAATAGTGACTGCCGCCGTCGGAATGTGGCAGAAATTTTGGCATATTGTATATAAGCTCACGCCTGTTTGCCAGAAGGGTGGTCGGTAACCAAACGTTTGCATTTGGTACATTTATAACATAGTTCTCTTGTTCCACCGAAATACATCATGCATTTCACAGTTTTTTACGACCAAAATTTGACCATTTTTGAACATGCCATAAATTGGTAAAATTGTATGAAAAGTATGTGTATGTACGCGGAGGTGCTTGAGTACGTGCGCATCCGCATACTCTCGTGTGTGTATGTGCAGATTTGTGTATACATCAAAGTTGAGATTGTTATCAATTTTCTTTCAACTGTAAGTATGAATGTTTCTCGGTTTTGTTTGATAACTGTAATATTTTTCAGATATAAAAGACTAAACTTGCTTATTAAATATTAGAAAATGATTAGATATTTAAGTCTTAAATATTTTTAAGAAGGTATTTGATTATTTATACTTGGACTGATTTTTTTTGTACTTTTGCATACAATATACAATAATTGTATAACTCGATAATAACATTGCTTGAAAATAATTCACAATAATTCACAAAATAATTCATTGATTAAAAGAATAAAAATAGAAATTATAAAAGTAAACGAAACTTTGACAGTAAATACATAAAAAAAATAATATCGGATGATAACCTTATAATAATATCGAAAAAACCATTGAATATCCCTCTATTTGATCTAAAACCTTCAGTATTACTATTTAAATGTACACTCACCTATTAATGAAGAAATTGTTAAAAATCAATAATTTACACCTATTAAAAAATAAAAGCATTAAAAGTATTGTTCAACTTTAATTTTTTATAACTAGGTGTTAAATATATTTCATCTGGAATCGACGCGGATTCGAATTACGTGCGGTAAGTTTTGCGTTCGTGGACGCACTCATTTTAGCCCCCGGCTAATCTCTAAAGACCCTTTGGCGTGCCGGCAGGGCCCGACGCATCGACTAAGGTTGTAAGGACCGTTTACATTATTTTGCATTTCTTATATGCAAAATGTTACAGTGATTTTTATTAATTAGCATGAAATGGACGTTGGAAATTGAATTTACAATTGTAATTTTTCTTATGATAATAAGATATAATTTTGTAGTACTATCAGATTTTTACGTTTGCTTCTATTATAGAAACTCATTAGCTTATCGGAGGGTAAGATTCGACGAAGATCTGCTACTGTAAGTGTTTACGATGCAGTCGAATAAAGAAGAAGTAGTTAATCCTTTGATAGGAGACTCGCCGCTGCGGCGACATATTTCGGGTGATTCTCCTTTTTAAAATACATGTCAACCCGAAAGTGAATATAGGCTTGTGAAAAGATACGTCTTAGTTTTTTTTCTGTCGTTCCATTAAAGCTGTTTATTTGGAATTCTTGATGTAGTAGTAATTTTTTACTGTCATTTTCCTACGCGCAATATTACGACGAGGCAAACCTTTTAACAATAATAGTTATAATGGCTCATCGGGCGCCATTGCGGGCAAAAGCTAGGTGTTAAATATTACTTAAGATTCTTTTCTGTAATTGTCGAATAGTATTAAGTCT
Source organism: Eumeta japonica (assembly GCA_005406025.1). Taxonomy (NCBI): domain Eukaryota; kingdom Metazoa; phylum Arthropoda; class Insecta; order Lepidoptera; family Psychidae; genus Eumeta; species Eumeta japonica. The sequence continues at coordinate 98,926 of BGZK01001415.1, forward strand.
TTTTCGATGACCTAAAGTAGTTATCAAAATGGACTAAGTATACACGTGAGGTGCGGATGATCAGATATCGGGAGATCCCATTTCATCGGCGTCCTTCTGAAAAATTACCTTAATTGAAATATGTGCAGCGGAGTGATCAATCACGGGCTGCATGACGCGGCGCTTCCTGCCGTCCGATCCCCCATTTGATGAGGAAATAATGCATCATCTGTAACTTTCCGATAATGACACGCGGCAATTTGCGGACATCATGTCCAGACTATCGGCGGTCGGAATACATCCAATTATAGCAGTGGTTATAGTTGAGTAAAACTTTGGAGTAGCTGGATCGATTCTAAAGTTTAAAATATAATTTTGTGATTAAGTACTAGGGAATTGCGAAAATTGTCTATAAAATGCTTGACGTAATATTATGGCGCCACGTGTAAAATTAATACCTACATATGTTTTTTAATATAAAAAAAATATTTTTATATTGGATTCACTAGCTTTCAAAGTATAAATGATTTCTGCAGTACCTACGACGTATAAGCGAAACTGTGAAAACAGTTCTGAAAAGGACTATCGCACGTTTGTTCTGAAAAGACCATATATTCGAACACTGCACGTTCTTCATCTCACGTCATCGTCTTACGCTGTGACGAAACGATGACGATGCTCCGCACGCCTTTTCGCCTTCCGAAACACACCTGTTCGACACGACGCCCGCCAGCCGAAAGAGAAAGTACCGCCGGAACGAGGATATTTAAGCTGCAGCACGCGCATGTACTTCGTAATGCGCCCCGCGTTGGTTGCCAGCGCAAAAACAATCGACTTTATTTTGATTAAATAAAATTCGCCATTTTTTATTGAGCAAACTGTAAATCCATTATCAATGTATTAATATAAATATGAGAATATTTTTTTAAATACACACACACTTCCAGTTAGTTATCAGAAAATTTACTGAAATCATATCCGGCGCCTATCGCTCCATAATTAAAATGCATTCTGTTATCATTTCATTTTTGCTTGCATTTAACACGCTTCGTCTAAATTATAATAATAGTTCAGTTTTGATACAGTGGATTAGACCGACTGTTAGCGTGGCGACGCGTCGCCATGCGTAAGTGACTGTGAGACTTTTCCCCACTCGGCTGGGTGACTCCCATCTCTCTCTCTCTCTCTGCACTGGCTTAGAAAAAGAAAGCAAAATCGCACTATCAAGATATGATTCAAGTCAGGTAAGGTAATTATATTTTGGTATTTAGAGTGTTTATAGGCATATCATTGATTCAAAAACTTTAGTTAATTAAAAAAATTAAAACAGATATAAGGACAATGTGCAATTGAATGCGATCAAATGTTAAAATATTTTATTTTTAATTATTCCTATTTACTTTGTTTCATAAACTATTCTTTTATGTATATTATCTGTACAAAATAATTTCAATTTTTCACATCTGCCAGGCGTCCCATGACGACCCATCAGTTTTTTTTTACGGAAAATTTAACATGCATTAGAGAATATAGATAAACGTATATCTAAATAATTTTGTTAAGGGAAACTACCACTCTTGGTGATGAAGTCAATATTAAAACGCATCTTAACAACACTTACGATTAACTTTTAACTTTACTTAAATTATCTTCTTTACGATCTTCATATTAGTTGTTTCAATAAAAGGTTATAATCCTTTTCCAAACTTAAAAATATAATTTTGAAAGAAAAACAAACAGTTATGTGAAATCAGACAGCAAAAATTCGAGCTAAATATAATATGGGCTCAGTGGTATTGTGGTTGTTATGTTAAGTACCTATCACTCCGTCGTAGGGGCATTACCCTCCCATAATCTTTTATTTCAAGCTAGAGTTTGAACTTTGAACTCCTCACGGTTCACTCGTCAGCAAATCGCCACCGGTGAAACGCCGCGATCGCGCCGACTGCGCCTCGTTAAATTGTGTCGAGTTTCTTGACACTTTTTTCCCAACTTCCCCAGAATCAGGGTAATGTTTTTAGAGTATTCTTACACTTTAAAAACAATATTTATGTACGTAATGTATTTATTGTATAAAATAAAAGCTTCTTCCACCAGCTCGTTTTAAACAGATTTTGAACGAAAAGTCAGTTTAAAATGAAATAATGAAAGAGGCCCTAAGTCTATTTCTAAATCTAAGTCTTTGACATACTCTATACACTAAACAACTTGAGTAATTGCAATACGTCAGCTATCATTAGATTTGTCTTGATTTTAGAAGTAGCATAGTGTGTAACATTGAAACTTAATATCTGTTTTAATAAAAAGTTGCATAAAAATATTATAACATTATATTTATAATATGGTATTGAACAGAAGCCTAGGCAATTCAGTTCAATAGTGTTATTAAACAATTTTGTTCCAAAATTTAAGTTTATTTTGTTTTTAATATTGAAAAGGGTATACTTTCGAGACGTTCCCGTAGTTCCCAAGTTGGGATCATATGATGGGATCCCAAGGAACTCGAGGACTAACCTTATATATTATATGTACATATAGCACGTTTGAGCTTTTTTTTTTAGTTGTTCAAGTTTTTGAATCTGGTATTTATCATCTCATGCTGCTGACCTGATGGTGGAACCCACAGCACTTTCTTACCGTTAATAGTTGGAAAAGGTTAGGTGAATTAATAATACTGCGATTTATCGCCAGAAAATATTTTTCAATGGGTATCAGTAAAATCTAGTATACACAGAATTGTCATTACTTATTTATCTACTTATGTGTTTTCATTCATTTGTGTAATTCCGACGTGACAATCTTAACAGAAACACATCGGAACTCTTTAGCGACAACAGTAGAAATAGGGTGAATTAATTTCATGTGGAATTTAATGAAAATGTGATCTGTATGAATTGTAGAACTTTTATATAACAAAGATAAAGAATGTCTTATATAATAATCATTTGGTATTGGCATTACCACTATATAAGAACGTAAAGACCCTGGAATGATTACCAGTGGACCACAAAGCCGAGATTGAAATATTGTTTTTCCATGTATTACGTTCAAAAGTGAAGGAGATACCTGGCTAATTACATTATCTATGACTGAGTCCACATGAAAATTATCTAAATGAATTATAAAGCTATAATTACTCAATAACTACAAATTGTGAAATTATTGTAATTCTTTTACGAAGAATAAATACCGTTAATGATAACGAACAGATGTCGGATCCTCGGAAGCTATTTTTTTCTACGGGAGCAAAAATAATAAAAAAAAGAATGCAGCACTAAAATTGCAAGCCCAGAGAGTACGCTCGCGGCCGTTGTCGACGACAATCCGAGATAAAAGGATCGAGCCGGATCGGGCCATCCACTTCGCGTTATCCGAAGGGAGGTTGTTGCTCTGGAGTATGATTTATTTTTCCAAGGACCACTCCATTGTTGTGCGTAAAAGGGTTGCGGTAAATAGAGATTATGTCGGCCCTATGCAAGCCTCCGACCGCTCCGAATATGGTTTTCGTGGCGTGTGCGTGTGGCGAGTGAAAATTATGGGTAACGGTGTGTGGTTTAGCTAGTTTTTCTACATTTTCATGCTGATCATCCGATAACTGGCCGGCTTTGATTAAAGGTCTTCTAAAAATTAAGTATATCATTTACTTCACGAAAAAATATTAATTAGTAGTTTTCCGTCCTCGGCTTCGCCTACGTGGACATAGAATGTGTTTCTTCATATCTTATATAGAAAGACCTTGCTGTCAATCCCAATCCCGTTTACGCTTTCAATGCTGCTGTCGGTGTAGTCTTCATCGGTTCATCTTAGGCACGCTTTTGATCCTAATCCCAGTTCCAAATTCAGTTTCGGCCCCGGTTTCGTGCTCAATTTCGGTACGGGTCTTGGCTCGATTCTGCCCCCTGTCCTGCTTTCCAGTACGATACCATTCACAGTTCCAATCAGTATGAAGCTAAGGCAAATAATAGTGTCAAAATAAATGTTTGCTATACTAGTCTGGGTTAGTGTAGCTTGCTTTGTGTGAAGAAATTTTTATACCTTATACAATTTCATAAAACCCCTAAGGATAACTTTTCTTGACAGATTTATCAGTCAAGAAAAAATTTAAGTCTATATTCTATCTCAAGTCAAGCTCAATCAAAAATTTCATTAAAATCCATTTCGTGGTTTCAGAGATGTGTACGAACAGATATATAATTTTAAAATTGTTTTTTTCTCTTATACTGCTTTTATTTCAACATCTCTTCTCCATTTTTCATATATAGCTTCGATGTACATCGGGTTGTACTGGTTCATTATATGTATAGATATCATCAGGATGATTAAGTATAACAACAAAGACTTTACTTGGCAATAGTTATACGTTTATTGTATAATAATGTTCATAAGTAAGCACGCTCTCACGGTAAGTAGAAAATTGATTGTAATTCCGCATACGCATTCCATTACATACCGTTCTATGATTCAGGAAAAGGCAGTAGCTGTACTATGAGTTTCCGAAACCGCAAGCCCCACAAATCACCCCGCAGGACCATCATAGCGGTGATGTACGGCGCCGGGCGACGCTATGGCCCCGCAATTGGCGGTGTCAAGCGCGATTCATGGCCACTGTCACACGGCTAACTTACGATAGTCTCGATCTACATACGTCGAAGTATAAACGACGTCGCGTGACGCGTTTAAATTGGATGCTTAATAAATATAATACTTTTGATAGTGGTATCTTTTGGATACAAACAGCCTGGTTTTTGAGATTTCGTCGAGTACGTGTCGTTGTCGTTGAGGGCTTCCACAATCTCTTTGTAAACTCGATTATAACTAAAAGTCACTTTTAAAATGAAATTTACTGAGGTTGTTTAAAAAAACTGCCCTAGGCATTATTACGCTTGTCGGCTAATAATAATTTATTTGGATAATGCAGGGTGCATTAATTCAAATAAAAAATAATGTAGGTATCCACATTTCCCAAGAAATAAAGAATATTATTTATAACTTTTGTATTCTCAGCTCTCCAGAAATACGTATATATTCACTAGAACATATAAGTTTCATCGATAAATGAGATATTTTTTTCACTTTGAAACCCTAACGAAATGTGAAAATTTATTTTTTATTTCACGAAAGCAGAATTTTTGGCCATATTTCTTCGAGAAAATACTCCTTTATGTAATGTTTTCTATTATTATGTGTTTTTTGTTTTAATGCAAAATAATTAAAATCGATAATAAAAAGAAAACGTAAATGTCCAAAGGTGCCCTCCTTAGATTGCCTTCTATTTGAAATAGCACGTTTGTGGGAGGGTGAAAAACGGGGTGATCCAGATATCGGAATATATGTTTATGTCTAATATCGAGCGCTTAAACATTGTCACTGTATAATATATAGGTATATAAGCAACACGTGAGGCACCCGGCCTCCGTGCTGAGTCGCGCGAACGTTGATCCTGTTTATGACTTAAAAGGGAATGCCAAGTCGCCGCAGTCGCTTCGGCCGTGAACGCACACGTCGAAAATAGTGTCCAAACGAGAATGTGCAATGTCAATCATGCTTAGGTCAAGGAATTAGTTACTGTTAGTAAAAAGTTAGTGTTTTAAAATTACAAACATTTTTCATTTTTACGATAACAGATTTTTACAATAAGACTTAACTTGTTTTACATCACTTTTTGCGTGTTTAATGTTTGCATATTGTTCTTAAATGCAACACCAGCATAACAATTGTTGCAAATGCCATAAAATGACGTCAGTGTGAATGATGGGATTGTTAATAGATATATCGTTAATACGTCGATTCCAAGTCCGCTCTGACGTTGTCATTAAAAACAGAAGCGGTATTCATATTCAAGCCGTGGTCAGAAGATTGGGTGATATTGGTGTCTACTGGCCATTTACAATGCCAAGTCGTTGGACTTGGCATTGTCCATTGCATTGTCATTGCAAAAACAAAATAAAACGTAATAAACAGCAAAAACAACTTCACATAAAACTCGCAAGCAGTTAACTGTCACTGTTAACTATCTATTTTTTTCTGATTTAGCTCGCGACGTGTTGCCATTTCCCGTGCAAAACTCTATAAATAAATATAGACGTTTATCCGAAGAGTTATTGGATATTATTATTCTAAAGAGTAATTATTCGATAATTCATTAAAAAAAAAGTATTGAACAAATAGACATCATTTGTAATAATTTCTTCATCATTTTAAATAGTTTTTACCAACATTAAAAACTTGAATAATTAATAATAATCATCTATTACTCCTCCATTTACCAACGATTACTTCTCGATTGTTTCCTGATGATAAATGGAAACACCACTGCTGCCATCGAAAGATATTTGTCAGTCTAAACACTATTTATTTATGGAAAAATAAGCCCATCTAGTAATGATAAACGGATATCGCCTAAATTTTACAAAAATAAATAAAGAATATTAAGTAAACATTACACGTTGTGCGTTTTTCGCCACAGTCTGGCATTTCTCTTTTAAATTGTATTCATTTCGACAAGACAAAAGTAAAGAGATAGGATTGTTCCGTGTCGGGGTTCATACTCGGTCCTCGAGAGTAACAAAACGAGACAATCTAATGTTATTAACATCTGAGTTAATTTCCATCAATTGCTTGAGCGGACATTTGAAGACTAATCGAATGAACATAGTTCTGTCGCTGCTGCTATTTAATTCAAGATCCGGAATACAGTTAACCGATAAGTATACGGTTACAATATACATACCATGGCCGTTTTAATTTAATAGTACACGTAAAATATTAACCGTTTCGATTAAATTCTATTCTGTTGTTGATCATACCATTAAATTTACAAACTTATTTACTTAGATGACGCCTTATAGTTTTAATGAATCATGTGTAATAAAATTATTAAAATTATGTGATATCACTATTTTTCATTTTAGGTTGAGGGAATAAGTTTTTTAATAAGTAACTTTAATCAAATATGGCCTACCTCATTTCAAAGTAATATGCATATATGCCAGTAACATATTAAGTTTTATTTATAGTGGTAGTATAGCAAAAGTACCTATTAAATGGACTAAAGTGAACGCATTTTAATGGACAAAGAATATTGATATAAAAATACACTTATTTGAGATTTGAATTTAAAGAAAATATTAAACAAAAGTATAATTATGTTTGTATATTTAATAACACTACTAAAGTAATAAAACACCAGAAAAAATGATCAGTAGTTGCAATCTTTTTTTATACGGTTGTCTTCCTAAAGACTTACCGCTTTTATATTTCATAAAAGAATCTGTCACTTTTGGAAACTCGTTATGAATGTGTACGTCAGTTTCCAAACTTTGACATTACAAGGGTTCAGTGGGATTACATTTAAACTTTTATTGTAAGCTTCGGCGATTGTTTCGGGCCACGAGAAAGGTTAATGAATGTTAAAAAAGTATAAAGGTCGGAGGTCACTTCAGTTAATTAGATAAAGACTATAATGTCATTGTTATTAATCGGAGTACCTATGCCTTACGAATCAGTGGTAAATTCACAAAATTTTATGACTATTTTATATATTTTTAATGACTTATGAAATATAACTAATTTGAAATAATACAGTTTATATTGGCTGTCCTTAAATTTAGATTTGGCAACTGACAATTTATTTAAAGAATTTCTTATAAATACCTGATATTTATAATGCAAACAAAATAAAAATATCCATAAAAACAAAGGACATGTTTACATTTTCATTATAATAGTCAATTCGTTGTCAATTCGTATTTAATTTTTTTTCACTATCTAAAGTTACGAAACAAAGGCTTATCCATTGCAATAATAATTTTATTTGAACAGTAAAAAAAAACTCTACTATAAAGGGCATCAAATATTCTTAAATCTTCTTAATTATCCACTATATGCACATTAAACAAAATCCGTGTCATAATAGATTTAAATTTATAACACGACATAATCACATTGGGTTCAAGTAAGGCTATCGAAACAGGAAATTCCGTGATTGATATGACGAGTCTGTGAAAGTAAAATCCCAGTTTTGTTTTTTGATTTGAACACAATACTTCCTTATTTTGATGTATTATTGAAACTAGTATATCAAACAATATGGTACGTCACAATTTTTGTTTGGTGATAACCCCTTAATCTCAAATGAGAGACTGTAACAGAGTAAACTTCTCTGGTAGGATCATAAAAGAATCTGATTGACACAGAGACATTAGAATTTATCGATATTTTAAGAGAATCACAAAATAAATGCTTGTAATATAGTTCACATTTCGATTAAATTCGAAATTAATTTTTATACGATTAACAAAAAAATTGTGTGTGCCCATCATTAAAACCATACTGTTCAAAAATATTGTGTTTGTATAATTTAATATATTTCTCTATATTATAATAAAGATACATACCAAGTTTTGACGTGATAAGAGAGAAACTATCCCATTTACATATAATACACTAATTTTAAATAAATCTGCATAAAATTGAAATATGTAACCATTTAAAAATCTACATATAATGTGATAATTAAACATGTAGGATGGCAGGTAAAGTCTACTTAATCTTTAGAAACGGTCATACTGAATGTCATTTGCAGCAAATCAAATCTTATCAAGCGGGGGGTCGGAAATGATCGGGGTTGGAAGACAATTATCTGCTGAGATGGATCAGTCGAGGAAAGCCGACGTCATGGACGGCGAGAAATCTGGATTTGACGTCATACGACTTTTACCTTTGGCTTTAGATGGGACATTAGGTGCATCTATGCTAGAGGCATCCATTAAAAACCGGTCAAGGGCGTGTCAAGCCATATGCAATTTAGGGCTTGACACGCCCGTAGTGTTGCCCGTCACAATACACGAAGGCAATAATTAAAAGGGAACCCTTTGCTACTGTGACCACATCCATCGAGTCCACGGTTTAATGGGTAATAAGACTTAAAATGGGCCCACATACGACGAGTGTTTAGGGTGTAATGATTTTATTCGTCCGTAATTTTAAATAAATTGATCGACTATTACTTATTAACTTGAAAATCCTACTTAGCTGTGACAGTTTTTTTTTAGTTTTGTTATACATACTAGTAACATAATTTTCTCATATATCCAAGAATAACCATTTACCCGGGGACGACACAGCGACCAACTGTTGAACGTACAAATCTCACTTTCAATGTGAGTGACGTCAAGTGAAATATATTGTATGTTTATTAAACAACATCTGTAATTTTGATTATTTCCCATATTAGTTCCAACTTTATCTTAATCGCATCATTTTTCAATAATTTTAATCCACTAATGGCATTCTATAATACATGAAATTCAATCAGTGGTTTCGTTTTTACGAGACGTCTTACTTTTTTGTCTGAAAGCACAGGTACAAAACGTAATTGGGTGATTTATCGAATTTTATTACTAACAGTTGCTTTTTAGTTAAATCTTGTTACAGTTTTATAAAAAAAACCTCGAGTAAACGTTTGTCCTTCAAAATGGGCAGCTTAACCGAAGCGTGCCCACCTAATAATATTTGTAAATAACGCTTAACAAGCTTTTGATATTTTTATTCTTGCCCTTCGCTGTATACATAACGAAATAGTCAATTACACAAACATTTAAACATGTTAAACTTACGGTTACGAATTAAAGTATACAAAACCTAAATTAGAAAATTATTCTTATCAGAACAGCAATAGATACAATTTTTTTTTGTAAAACACTAATGCATTTGGAGAGGAAATCCATTAACCTAATAATTTTGTTTTATTCTACGGTTAGTATTAATCAGAAACGTTTTATTTCCCATGGTTGCCAATTAATTAGTAGGACAATGCGGACATTTCATTATACGAACCTTTGCTGAGCATCGAATAAATCAGTTGGTTAGTGATGTATTTCGTTATGTTCTCATTATTCGGACGCTTCGGAGGTACGATTTGAGCAAACGATCTATTTTTCGATAATTATTCGATAATTAAACGATAATTATTCGCTTGATTTTTTTTACAAATTATCTCAAATTTCAACTATACATTTATTATCGCTAATAAAATTGCAGCAGCCACTCCGTAGACATATTTGTCTCCTACGCACTTTACTAGCTGTCACAATCGAGAATTTTCTCAGATAAAAAGTTGGGCGCCTCGGCGACATAAAGCTACTTCTGAAGATATTGTCTTTTAGTACTGTTGAATGATGGAATTTTGTTTGATCTGCTTGGGATCGATACTAAGGGAAAAAATCTATACACAACGCATTAACTATACAAACAAATATCACAAAAACTTTGACAGTACTTTCGATGTTGGCCTGGAAGCGCTCGAAAATTAGTTATTTCTTATAATTACCCAGCTGTTAGACCTCCAGGCCTGAAGTGCAAGCGGATGTACCTTCTTCGTGTATTTTCTTATGACGACTGGTCGCGTGAACATTTAAATTGAACAACCGTTGGCTCGTACTACCACACAAGTAGTCATCAACAAAAAGGAGTTCTGTACTATGGACTATAATTTATACTCTCATGTGATGAAGCTTTTATTAGGCCTTTAGGCACCTATTTATTTAATACCTATTATTTAATATCACTATTAAATAAATAGTGTCCTCAGACTGCAAGAATTTGCATGAAACATCATCTCGAAATCTTAGTGTTTAATTTCTTTATGGCTTGCGAATTAATTTTTTTGGCAGCATTTTTATTTTAAAGCACAATATGTTTAGATTTTAATTATTAATTAGTGTTCTTAATTAATTGACTAGTAGCAATTTTAACAATTATATTTAAAAAAATAATTGAAATGAAGTAAATGTTAAAATTATGTGCTATGTATTAATAAAAAAAGTTCTACATTGAGAATAGCATTTCGAGTAGCTTGTAATCTCAATTAAATACCAGTCGTATTCCATCACTCTACTCTTAATAATTCTAATTATATCTTATAAAAAAAAGAACAAGTGACAACAAATCGAACTTATCATCGACACGAAACAAGTAAACAGAAAAAGAATCAGTAAAAATTACTCTGAAATGAATACCTAATATAACTGTCAGTTAATTTGAATAACAAACATTGAAGTACGAAATTCAAAGAGGAACCGCAAACGAAGACGAATCAAGTTTAGAAACAGAATAAAATATTTTCAAAATGACTGCCCTAAACTTCTCCAACTCGAGGGCCACATCCGGAGCGGATCATTACACTTACAAGTTTTTTGCGAGTTCGAGCCCTGTTGCGAGTTTGTCCCATCTCGCTACAGTTTTCCTCTAATCAAAAGGTTTATTATTCTTGCTAGGATGTAATTTAAACGTTCACTGTAAGTACCTTGCTTGAATTTATTTTGTGTGACACAACATGATTGTATAACAAATCATTTACATTATTCTTAATTAATGAACATGTAATTATTTTCTTATGAAAAAAATATGAAGTTGCTTGTATATAAATATCAGTACCAAGTGTATTGAATGTTCATTTATAAAACAGAAAGTATGTAGATTATTTACATAATTCAATAAAGATATATCAAATTATTTGATTTTTAAAAATTGCCTAACCTTACAAAATTACAAAATAATCTGGTTCTAAAATATTTAAAACGATCTCGTTAATGCTTTTTCAAATTCGCTAGTGACGAAAACTAAAATTTCATAAATTCCTGTAAGTGAAGAGCATATTAATTTGAAACCTGAGCACCGGCGTAGATGTTACTGATAAATTTACGATTCACCACCTGTAATGGTGACGTAGACGTGCCGAGACAAGTGTGATTTAAATTTTACTATAACGTTTTAACATTCTAACCGAACTTACTTCTAAACTCGCATTAGATAATGGGGTTTCGATTTCATGTCTACATCCCGATTCGTTCTGTAGTATATGCCATTTTTTTTTGGTTTTCAATAACTATCTTTCGTAAGTCAATATATTAAAGTACCTCATAAATATTGTCAGTGTTTTATGTTAATTTTGATTATTAAACCATCGTTCAAAAAGAAAACTTTAATATGCAAAGTATAACCCAAATTATTTCGTGGTCTTAGCCCAATGTTTATTAAACTCTCTGAAACCTTGGTAAAAGCATTTCTTTGGGTTAGATGTAAAGATTTGCCGCATTGCATTTTTAACGTTTCCTTTGGACTCAATTTTTTCCCACGCTAAATAATAGTCTGGAGATACAAGGTCTATACTGAATGCTAAATGTGATAGGAGTTAATACCAACAAATTCTTCGCTCTTATCCCGTGTAAATTTCGCATTATGTGGTCTAGCATTGTCATGTCGCAAGAGTAACCATTTATGGTTTACTAAACATGGACATTTCTGCAACAAAACCTTATTTATTCTTGTTATTTAGTCCACTGTAAATCTCAGCGGTAATAGTTTCAGTATCTGGAATAATTTCAAAATACGTCAATTCACCTGACCAACCTGACTTCCTCCGACATAACAAGACTTTCAGCTTTAATTGACCTTTCTTTACGACTGGCTCATGTGAATTCTCCTTTGCCTAACCATCGAGACCATGTCTGGATTATTTAGATAAATCCATTTTCGATCACAATAATATTATTGGCATCAAAAGTTAAGACAACAATTCACGAATTTCATATTTATTGCATTACAAACGTTTTCTTACGAAAACGTCTTGCCTCAACAAATCACATTAACATAGACAGTACATTTAAAAGAAAGTAAAACAGTTGTACTCTTCATTTGACATTTGACAGACATTTGTCTGTAAAACATAAATTTCACTTACGAATAAGGTGTTTTTCACAAAGTACTTTATATGACTCAGCATTTATAGAAGCAGAACGATCTTAGATGTTCATTGAATTATTCATTACTTTTCATATAAAGATTTGACCATTTATTGGTCATTTAAGTTTTTTTATAGCATAATCAAGGAGCAAATGAGCAGGCAAACCATTAGAGAGTAGAAGGTCACCGTCGTCCATTGACAGTCGTAACCCCAGAGAAATCATCAGTGCGTTGCTAGCTTTTTAGGAGGGAATAGGATATCTAATGGATAGAGCATCGGTCTGAAGAAGGGGGAAAGGAAAAGTGGGCCACCAGAACACTCTTTCACTAGACGAAACGCATTAGCGGAAGCCGCTACTTCATGTCCGCATTCTGTGAATTGGGTAGTTCGCTGGTCGAGTCAACCTATTTTTATGCCGCAGCAATATTAGCCGTACTTTGGCTCTACTACAGTAAAATGCAACGACAGTTTCACCACATTCTTGGTGTAGATGCATGCATACAGTTATCGTAAAATTAGAAAATAATGATTTGGTTTTAAGTCAGAAGTTAAAATACTGCTCATTTTAATAAAATAGAATAAACAGCACATCAAAACGGTATCCTACTTCCATTACACACTGACGTTGACAACTTACTACCTTGCCTTAAGATTAAATCTCCTAAAGGGTAAAGTAGAATACACCGGTTGAAGACTAGAGCAAACATAACTAATACATTGTGCAATTTTAAGATTTAATGAAGTATTTCCAAATGCCATCAACAAAATCAGAATGAGTACGAGTGACACGAGTCTATATTTTAAATATCTCGTATAACAATGTCAGCGAGCTACACGTTGTTCGTGATCCTGCGCAACATTCGGAACACCCACACTAAAATAATGCGTGACATTGTTCAGTATTCATCCGACATGCCGGCCGGTGGCCGTCTGTGGAGGAGGTGAGAGCCGACCGCATGCTGACGCTCGAAGCGGTCCGTAAACGGTGAGAGGTTTAATACTATTTCGTCTGTCGGCCGACATGCGGATAGCGACGGCTTGCTGGCCAGCTTTCTTTTCGGATTATTGCAAATAGTTTTTGTTCTATAATAGTGTGGTTGTACATATATGTTTTGTAAATGGCACGGAGAGACTGTACGTGCTTTAATTTTCGTTGTTGGTACATAATGTCGAAGCCATGCGATACATTTTCTATAAAAAATATGAAAATTGTTCTTTCAATTTTAAGAATAACGAACCCGTGGCAATAGAGGCGCTTTGCGTTCATTTAAATCATATATGGGCAACAGCCGGCTCATTGCAAGATTGGATCCGGCCCGCGAGACATTTTGAAAAATTTCGTATCTGATATCTTTCGCTAACAGTTAAGAACACTACTTTAAAATGCACCTACTTTTGAACGCGGCCCGCGAACGTATTTGCATGCGTATTTGTAATTTATATTCGTATCGACTGTTGTAAGTGCCCGTAAAACAAACAAATTGCAAATTAACATATATATATTTCTTGGTTCTTCAATAGTACATCATTTTTTGTGATCATAATTCCGTGACAACACAATTGGCAGATTTAACGGCGAGTAGCTTAGAATTCAAAAATTGTGGTTCTGGATAATCTGCTGAAGTATCACTCTAAAAACTATTCTTACATTAGTATAATTTAGCTGCACCTCATTACAAAAACTAATGAAATACCAATAGAATATTTTCAGTTAATAAATGATATTCAATACACGCTTAAATTTTAAACAACCAAATATAAAATATAACAACAAATATCATGAATTTAATCAATATTATAAATCATTGTTGATTTTATAATATTTGCTATCGCAAACTTAACAGATGTCAGTCACGTTTTAATATCATAAGACGTGCATACCGTATCACCTATTGTGATTGGTTACGTCACTGTTAACAAAGGGGCGTTAACATTTCGGGTGGCACACTATATTTCACATACGATGTCCGGACAATTCTTCGTCATTATTAATTAGTTAAACTTTACAATGCCGCTTTTGAGCTCATCGTTGTTTATAAACTTAACATATGACACAATTAGTTTACTCCTACGCTCGAATTGTGAATTTCCGTATGACCTTGTTCTCCGCAGTTAGTGAATGGTATTCGGTTTAAGGTAATAAAATAAATAATAACAGTTTTCAATCTCCAATTTTTTTATTAAATAAAAATACTTTAAGTAATAATAATTATTATTTAAAGTATTTTGATAATTAATATTTAAAAGTATAGCCCATCGTATTCTATAGTCTTAACCCAACGTTCATCGAACACTCTGAGATCTCGATACAATTATTCCTTGTGCTTAGATGCAAAGAACTGCCTCACTACATTTTAACATCTCCTTTGAGCTCAAATTATTTTTCCAAGAGCACACTTTGTTATGGATTTTACTGGTTTGTCTTGGTCTCACGGTGCAAGATCCGGAATCAATGCTGGATGTGATAGGAGTTCATTATCACTAAGTTCTTCGATTTTATCTCGCGTAACTTCCCAAGTATGTAGTCCAGCAATGGCACATGCCATTAAGATGTAAGAGCTCCCATTTACTGTTCATTTAACCTGGATAAAGGTCATACATTTGTGCCAGCTAAATCTCGGCAGTAATAGTTCGACTATTAGAAATTATTTCCAAGTACTACAGAATAGATATAGACAGATTAGACGATTCCACCAGACACATAACAAGACCTTTGGATTGAATCGATCTCTCTTCACGACAGTTCTGGTACTTGTCCTTTGTCTAACATTAAGTTTACATGATTGAATTATTTAGATAAATCCATTTTTCACTGCAAGTAACAATGCGTTTTACATAACGATCGTATTTCCTCTGAAAGCTTATAGCAAGGAGCTGTATGCACGCTATTACTCAACCTTTTGCTTTAATCTCAAATTTAATTTGTGGGACACTATTCGACAAGTTTTATTACCCAATTTCAAATGTAGACGTATGGTATCTTTAATATATCCAAGGGATGTCCTATGATCGATGAGTGTTGTTACTAGGTTGGTTTCCTACAACTTCCTTTGTAGCTTCATTAATCCATATAAGCGGGCCACTGGAGTGTAAATGATCTATCTACCAGTGCCAAATTAGCACTATTAAAATGATTATACCAACTCTGTGCTGTTAGCTCATTGACTGTATCTTGCCCTTCAATGTCATATATTTTCCTTGCTGTCGTGGTTGCCTTAACCTACTGTTTCCAATAATATTTGAACAATACACGATTTTAATATTTATCGCAAGCCATACGTTTTATTATCAAAGCATCTTGCCCCGTCAATTAACACAGACAGTATCATTAAAAAAATGTAAAACTCTTTTACTATCCATAGAACTAGAAACTTGTCGTAAAGTTAAAGTGCCATATATAAAAGAAGCGTATGATTTTCATTTATGAAAATCGACATTACTTTGAGACACCCTCAATATAATAAAATTAAAAAAAAATGTACTTGAACTATAAAACTCACTGGAATACATCACGGGTGGAACACACGATTTAAAAATTGAAGATTTAAGTGTCGAGCGTCTAATTCTGAGCCAGTACTGATTTCTATTTTAAGCGACATTTTAATCTTTTTCTCTATTATTTATTGTTAAAAACATAAGAATTGACTGGAAAAAATTGGTTGCCTGTAAAGTCGGTATACGGGCGAAAGTTTTACGTGACAACGACTTTGAGTGGTAAAATCATTTTAATGTGAATATTCATTCGTATAGTAGGAAGAAGGATGAAATAATAGTAACAATTTAAAACATTTATTTATACAAAGAATTATATTTAAAACATTAATTTATACAAAGAATCTCGCACTGAATTTCATATTAACAAAATTTTATTTTTACCTTTACACATACATACGTATTTATATACAAATATACATACAATAACTTGCAATACATTTGCGTACAATGAAACAGCGTTTACTACAACTTAACTTGTTCCTATCTGAGTGGAAGGGACGCGTGCCTCTCACTCGCTCTCATTGTGAGCGCATAACGTGAGCGGAGCGTAACGCAGTTTCTTGAAGTATCACCCGGCAAACCAATTTATAAGACGTTGTCACGTCAAAATAGTTGTATATTTGTCACAGCGGACTTAAAAACTTCCAGAATGCCTTGCCTAAAGCCTTTACGTAATTTTTAAAACACACTTATTGTTATTGATGACAAATTATAACATTGTGAACACATATACTTTTAGGAGTTAATGCTCCTTTGAATATTGATATCTTTGAACATCCTTTTAATATATCCAAATATTGACTTATTGGGAATAAAGCTCCTTTGAAGTTTGATGCTGTATAATTAAGGTAGCGGGGTAAATAATGTTACTTTTAATTAATACGGTTGTTAGAGTATAATATTAAAAACACTGAAGTTTGTATGAAGCGAAAAATGCAAAACTCTCTTTCTCGAACTATTCTCAGGAATGACACGTTTAATAAAAATTGCCTGCCTAAAGCATATGATTTTGTTATTTTGATTAAACTGTAATAAAATTATATTTAACTGAATGCAATTTTATTTCAGTTTAACAGAATTAAAATTACGTAAACTAGTTTGTTCTTAGTTCGCTTTGTTACTTTATAGGAATTATGCAATCAGCTAATGTGCCATTTTGATCCTTTCCTTTAGGTCAACTGAACATCAGATAATAAACAATATCAAGAAATCTCGAATGTAACAGACATTTCTAACATGTCCGATAAGTTCCGGGTACATGAGATTTTGCCAGTAAATACTAGAGAATGCTGATGTCGTATTGATAACATCAATATTTTGATAGATAATTAGATGGCACTTTAATTAATAATTATTTACCGGAACTCATGTTTATAAATAAAAAAGATTTTACGTGAAACTATACTGCTACTTTATGACATTGCTTATTTGAATATTACAAATATTTATCCAAATAACAAATATTCCACGACGTTTATATATAGCATAAGAAAAGAGACCTTCAAATGCAAATTTTTACAAAAAAAATTATCTCTTTACTTTTTTCGCTATTATCATAATTAACCGAGGGTGGCTAGAAGCTAACAGATGACAGTAACAACTTTAAAAAATCGTACATATATTCATTTACCGAGAAAATAATAAATTTTTATTTTAAAGATAATATTTTTAAATTGCTATTAACAAAATAATAACAATTCAAAATTTTAAACTTAGAATTAAAACAACTTAATTGAATTTTTTTTTTACGAAATTTACTATTATTTCAAAAATTGACAATAATCATTTGAATTTTTTTTGCCTGTCATTTCCAAACAGGTATAAAATAATTCATCTGGAAAAATATTTTTTAAGGTAGCATCTTTGTTTTACTACCAAGTAAGGTACCTCACGCACATACGCTATTTTGACTCAACGGGCTTCGGTGTGTCTTTGAACATACAATTGTATCTAAGTATGTGTAGTGTAATACGATCATATACGACTTTGAACTGACGAAAAACATATTGCAGAGCATCGAGGAAGTAAAATAAAAGAAGAATTGCCAAAGAAAGATACAAAACAACAATGATAGATCGATATCAAAATCAATAGAAAAAAGGAAGAGAAGATATGACTAGGGCGCGACCTTTGTGTGTGCCTCACAGGAGAGGGCAAGTATTTGTTTCATTTAAATTTCTGAAAATATCGTTTGATTGAAGAATAACGAAATTGGTTTATCCATATTATAGCAACATTTTTTTTTTTTGTGAAATTTTATCTTTACATAATTGCATGTGAAGTATTTAAAACAAAAAGCATTCTGGTTGTTTTTAATTGATTGACATTGAAATGGAAATAAGTCACGAACCTTAAGGAGTAATATTGGTATTTTTTTTTGTCAAGTGTACGTCAAAAATTTTAAGTATTTGCCAATAATTAAATTTTATACGCCTTTGCGTTACTAAAACTTTTACTTTTATTGTCATTATTGTTATATCCTACTTAAAACGTTATGTCATCTTCTACCAACATTAATAGATGACGTAACAAAACGTAACGACCTAGATCACGCCGAATTTGAGTGAACAAAATCAAATAATCTTTCTGCGTAATAAACGAATATGCAATCGTGAATCGAAAACCTTTTTGGCTTCCCTTTCACAAAACCTAAAATTTTTCAAGACAATATTGTTTTCAATTAATTTGTTGAAAATTAAAATCTCGTAATGTACAAACATTTTGATGTGATAATGGGAGGAGTTTCATTTCTGGCATATTTATAAGCAAAAACCAAAAATTAATGGAAGAACAAATTTTAATTGTTTTTTGCTAATTTTAAACTGATGCATCTGGTCTATGATGTAAAAAAAAATGTTTTGAAGATTTCATATGTTCTATATTTTATTTTAGGAAAAAAATCATACCCGATAATTACTTTTAGATCTGCGTTAAATATCTAGATGATAATATTCAATTTGTTTTCATTAAGGTTTACGACACGAACTTAATTTTAAGTATCAGTTTATATTTATAAGAAGTTTATGCAACAGCAAAATGTAAAAAAATCAATAAAAAAATGTTTTTTGAATAATGTAAAAAACTCGTGTTTTTTCACGTTACATCCTTGTGCTCCCATAGAACAATATAAAATCAAATGAGTTGCAAGAAAATGGCAGTGTTCGAAAGAGAACAGTTCACGACATGCGGTATACTGGTTTAGGTCGTTGTACACTACATTAATAACAGACAATCTTGAATAATAACAAGTTTTAAACGTTGTTTATAGCTGTACTTTATGTCTTGTGGTAAACAATTGCGACATTCTAATAGAAATACGGTAGATATAAAGGATTATTAGTATTGAAACTAAAGTAAAAATATGGCTGTAGGAACATTACCACACTACATTAAGTTTCATATGCTTTACCGTTTTAAAGTCAGCAACGGTGTTGTTTGATAAAAATCAATATGAGTAATGAACGTAATAAATTGTGAAAAATCAACAGATAAAGGTTCGTTAACGATCGTTACTGTATTGTTTTCATATAAAAAATTTCTTTAACTATACCTATCTGTCTTCGTCTTTACCTTGTAACGGTAGTCGTATACTGTGTAGAAATACATCTCGATATCATTTGCCAGCTGTCATTATTGTGGAAAATGATGTAACATATAAATAGTGATATCTTGTTAAATTTTAATTAGAACCATTTTTGTACAAAGAAGGTATTAAACTTTTTGACGTGACAACGTCTTAAATTAGGTTGCGGCTGGAGTCACTTTGAAAAAGTGTAACGCTCGGTAACGTAACGATGAGTCACCGAACGAGAGAGCCCGCCGAATGCCTTGCTCTCTCACTCAACTATGATCGGTCTGCCGCGCGCGCACTAGAGAATTAGTGCATAGCTTGCAAATGTATTGCAAGTTATTGTATGTATATTTGTATATAAATACGTATGTATGTGTAAAGGTAAAAATAAAATTTTGTTAATATGAAATTCAGTGCGAGATTCTTTGTATAAATTAATGTTTTAAATATAATTCTTTGTATAAATAAATGTTTTAAATTGTTACTATTATTTCATCCTTCTTCCTACTATACGAATGAATATTCACATTAAAATGATTTTACCATTCAAAGTCGTTGTCACGTAAAACTTTCGCCCGTATACCGACTTTACAGGCAACCAAATTTTTTTTGTGTTTCTCTCTAGACGCGCCTGATTTTCGAAACCTTTTGATAAGCTTAATGAATAAAACATCTCTTTTTACATTCGTGCACAAACAAATGAAGTATTTTGTACGCGGTCTCCGCGTCCTCATAACCAGTGCTGAAGCCAAAATATTCCGACAGCAGTCGCTGTTACGGCGCCGCGGGCCCGCAATTAAGGCGCCCTCGGCCCTCCGAGCCGCCTCCGAAGATAATTATCTGCGTTTCTAAATTAGTAAGCTTAAAGACGGGTTGACTTTATCTCGAGCTTTATATTTGCAAATGCGGGCGTTCTATTTAATTTCAGTAACTGCATTTCACTGTCTGCCTGCGCCGTTGATGTGCTGCGGCGGCGTCGAGCGGTTATTAGACTGGGGGGACGAGGGCGATGCCAGAAAAGGGGGAATTACTTGAGGCAATGGGGAGCAGAATTGTTCAACTGGAGAAAAGGGTTTTGATGGAAAAATGTAATTCATGAATGAATGAACCGTTTTACGATTCAGATTTTTTTTCTACAATCAAGCTTAAAAAAAATGACGCTTAAAGTTCAGGCATAAATATTGTTATTGTACAAATACTAATCATTATACAAAAATGTAAATCAGTTTTCCAGACGAATTTTAGGATTTCAAAATGTCGTTTTTGTAAGCGTTGTGGTTTTAATTAATCAAATAATATCGTATATCCCAATTTAGTTTTACGGCTAAATTAATTTTGATTTGGAGATGTACTTAACTTGAAATCTACAAAGGAACATCTTAATCATATTTTATTCAATTTTTTAGGTGTTTAGGAATTATAAAAACATTGTTTTGAATAAATTATTGTATCATATTTTAATATAATTACAGCAATTGAAATTGTAATTGTATATAATTACAGGAACTTGAAACTTAAATAAAGGCGTAGGTTACATGATATATGAAAATTTTGTAACTATGTTTTGTAGAAGACACTTAAAATATTTAAAATTAGCTACTTAGAAACTATAAGATAAAAAGAACATGTTTAAATTCAAAAAATGGTGATATTTTCCAAAATTATTATGTATATTGCATTCAGATATCATATGTTTTTTCAAATTGGCGGCAATAAGAAAATTGTTTGTTTAAAGTCAAGATGAATTTAAGGCGAATTTGTGGAATGATTTTCTATGATTTTCGTTGCCATTTATGCCACTAACAAAGGTATAACAAACTTCGGTTGGCATTTCATAATGAAGCATCTTCCCTTCCTATTGCTTTTAATATATTTACAGAGTTCGCTTAATGTTGCACCAATTTGAGTGACGATTTGTGTGAGAGACGTCCTTCTATGGCGACGACCGACGGTCAGTACTGTGCGGCTCATGATAGAGACTGACAAAACTGACCGGCAGATTTGAAAAAGCTTAAACATTTGTATGAGTTAAGTGCACAAAATCATTCATAAATGTTTAGCGATCAGCACTCTCAGTGGATACCTCTTAATTTGACGGAAGCCTCAAAACATCGCCATGTTAATTTAATTGCTGGTGGTGACTTCAATGCTGGGCAGCATTACAGCTTACAGGTGACGAAATGTGCGGTTACTGTTACGATCAAGAAATCAAAAGACAATATTTTTAGTGCGTTTCTTTTCGAGAAGTTGTCTACTAAAGTAAAACGAGGTCGAAGCATCTGAAAAAGGTGGTAACCTTTATCTTCGGAATGACACGTCATTATGCAGCAAACGTTTTAAAAAAAAAAAACAGACGTTGGAGACTGGTACAATAACAATTGTTTTTCTTTTGTCTTGGAAAAGTTCGGGTGAACGACCTCGCAGGAGAACTCCTTTCATCGTTACAATGCCTCACCGTGTACCGCCAGAACAAGAACTAAATATTTGGGACGTTAGGTGCAGAGATATTGGTTTACCGTCTTACAGCCTAGATCTCGTATTGTGCATTTTTTATTTTTTTTTCTAAAATAAAAGAAAACTTTGAGAAAATTGGTTTATGGATGCCGAAGAAGCAGTAGGTGCATATGAAAAGACTGCAAAGCTCTCAGTGGTTCCATCGAGTGCAGCGATGTATTGGTCTCCATAGGCACTATTTTGAAAAAAAAATAATAATGAAAATAACTTTCTAGTGTGCACAGTTTTTATTTCAAACGATTTTAAGATTGACCCACGTAAAAGAGCAAGGTTAGGGGATATTCACATAGAATTGATTGTCATAGAATTACTCAAACCGTATTATGAATGGACGGTTTTTTATATTAATTTAAAATCATTGGTCGCCGAGGAAATTGAAACTCACACCAAAATCGATAGCAAAGTCTGAACAGGAACCGGGATCAATCGTGATCTGAACAAATGTCATGATCGAAACAGGGGCCTATTTCAGTAAAAGCTCAATCACAACACGTGAAAGTTTTTCTGTGTTTTCAGGCAAAGCTACAGATGAAAAGCTGCTACGTAATGATACATTCACGCTTTATCTGTTTGTTCCTCGTCAGCGCCGTCCCGATTACACTCCCGCCTTCGTCAGCCGGCGCGGGCGGCGCCGGCTGCTCTCGCGGATTTCTCATAGTTTATTACAGTTTAAATAACAAATGGTCCATTAGGCGCAATAAACTCGCCTCAATTACGGAGGCGTAACAAAAATGACGTGGAATTATTCAAAGGCGTCCGGTCCCTTAGTGTTTCTTTTTCTGTACGAAATTAAACTTAGTAGCAGTAAATAAGATTTTAATTTCGGCTCGTAATCCGGCGCCGGTCGTTTCTCAGAGTTATTTCGCTTGCCTTTGTACACCTTTGTTATCTTTTTTTATCGTTATCTTCCCTCCGACTAGATTGATCGCTGATTCGTTCGAATCAAATGTGGTTTATTAAAATTTTAGAAAATGGAGTTTGTTTAAAACTACCGCTTATAAGATGAATGAAATAAATATGATTTATCTATGCGATTTCACCACTTCACTTGGCTAATATATAAGAGGTATGTACATAACGTAAAACATATGTATACAGTTGAAACAGAATGCAATATTATTTTTGAATATTGAAAACTTTTCTTTCATATAGAAAACATTATTTCTTTTTGTTATTTATAATCCGATCGTACGTTTTAAGCCTCTGCAAACAATTCTGCTTAAACGAAACATCAAATGCAAATTTTGGTTAAATGAGAAAAAAAACCTTAATTGGCCGTAATTTTGATACAGACGTAAGTTTTTCGTATATAAGACTCTTTAGAAGAGAATATTATATGTGGTAATTGAAAAAACAATACGTACTAATATTTCATAGTGAGTTTAATAAGGTCGGTGATAAGAAAAGTATGAAATATAACGAACAAATTCCGCGGAATTATGCAACGTATAATTGCGCATAAAAATAATTCAAATATTTTTACACACTTTTGGAACAAGTAGAAATGTTCGTTGTGTTTACGTCACTTGTCACCACTTGAAACATATTGTGCACGTCGTCTCAAACAAAGCTCACGCGCTAGCAAATTGTCGCTATAGTATATCTCATACTTACCAATTCATTCGCTTATGCACCAATAAATGGCGTTATCTCCTGTTCACGAAATGACTTCTATTACAAATGGAAACACAGACTCATACTTACCTACTTCATTTACTTACATACCAACAGATGGCGTTAGTACATATAATCTTGGTTATAAAATTATCCCTATCACAAACGAAAATACAGAAGTATCCATGTCAATAAAGTTCCATTGAAAGATGTAATGTTTTTTTATAACTGCAAATTTAATTTGTAGTTATAAGATCTTTTTTACTTAAAATCCGTTGTGATCACAAGCTTTGTAATTTATTCATACGTTCTCCTCGAATTTTATTCATTAAATATTAAACTGAACGTACAAATACGAAATTTATACATAAAATAATTGTGCCCAGCGCAAAAATATTTTAAATATTTATGTCTTTAGAAACGTTAAGTAATTTGTAAAACGGAAACAGTTAATAGTTTGTAATTACTATTGGCAAAATATACCCTCATATGTTAAAAAAATGAAATAATGTTTAACTCTAGATAGATAACCTACGTCGAATCGACGTAATCGATTTTAATAAATCGATATAACTCGTTAGTTTTTCGCGTCACTAAACTGGCCGTTCCTGCCAACTCAGTCGGCCGTTGGAGCTTGTAATATACACATGTATCGCTCCGGTAAATGCAATACTTCCGTAAATTTTACCTGTCCTATGTCAGGGTGACGTATGGTTATCTTTAGTGTTAGTTTTGGAAAAGTCTGTTATTGCGACTATATGAGATTAAATGTACATATTTTTTATTAGTTTTTTTACTTGTTATAGGCCACGATAAAAACAACATAATGACGTTACGAATTCCTGTAGACGATGCTGAAATCAGTCTGCAGCGGCCTATGGCTATGTTTTATGGGATACTGAATATGGTATTTATAAACGCATATATTATTTACTGCGATAATATCCTCTCCAAGAAAGAAATGCCACTGAGGTGTAGACATTTCATGAAAAACTCAACAATGATTTGATGGCCCTGTGGATGGAGACAAGGCAGAAAATGGTTACTTTGCCGACAAATATAAAAGAAAAAATTGATAGTATATTGCCATAAAGACAAACCAAACCTCCCACACCAATTGAATGTGTACCTGAGCCAAAAAAAAAAGAAAATATTGTGCCTTTTGTCCATCAAGAATTAGAAGGATGATAAAGACAATGTGCGACAGCTGCAAAATCCCATTTGTGGAGAACACAAGTCCATCGCAAGCACTAAATATCTTTGAGGTAAAAAAGGAATAAAAAGTGAGATTGACTTAGTTTTTTATATTATAGAGGTTACAAAAAGTTGATTTGAAAAGTGAATTTAGTAAATTTTAAGACTGACACAGAGATTCCTAAATGTTTAAGTTTTGTAAAGTAAGAAGTACCATGTTTTGTTCTTTCATTTTTTTTTATAATAAAAATGTAAATAAACTCTAATGTTTTGTTATTTACTCAGACCACAATTACATACATTAAAACGTAATATCACAATTATAAATATAGTATATATGGAATCCAAAATATGCTCAATCAAACATTCGCACGTCAAGTCGACGTATGGTTATCTTTAGTGTTCAGTGAAATATGGTTATCTGTCTAGGGTTGATAAAAGGAAGACTGTGAAATAGAAAATTAAACTTTACAAATTTAATTTTAAATATTCTGCATAATCTCATTAAGAATTTTTCTATTAACAGATGATTTAAATTCATAAATGCTAAAGTACTTTTTATGGCTCAGGGCTAAAATGGCAAAAAGGGAACCCTTATACGTCACGTCCGTCCGTCTGTCCATCCGTATGTCACAGGCATTTTACACACAAACTACAACATGTATATCGATTAAATTTAGAGTATAGGCGTCTTATGTAAGTCGCTACTTAGTTTGGTAGTAGAATAACAAAAATAATTATTTCTAGAAGGGGAATCCATACATATAACAGAAGCTAAAATTTTTTTTTCATTACACATCAACTGGAGACACATATTTCGATAGTTATTTTAAAATTGCTTTAAGTTTCCCTAGCAACTGTTTTAATTAAGTGAATATTTTAGGAAATAATCGCTTCGAAATCAGCATAAATTTTATTACCCCCCTTAATTTATAAACCGTGTATTCAAAAATTTGAAATCAAAGTACCAGGATAACGCTAAATAAATGCTTTGAACGAAAATTATTTGGAGCATATCGGATACACCATTTTCAAGTTATTGCCGAAAAACTGTGCTTCTTTAACAAAAGGACGTGAGTGCCTTGAAGATACACTCTTTTGTTGGTGATTTTTAGTTTATCCTAGCTTAAGAGTAATAATCAACATATATATTTGTTTCTCTAGTTGTAGGCGACTGGAATGCTTATAGTTATTATGTCTCGGAAACATGGAAAAAAGTGTAGCAACTTAATTTTTTCATCTGTAGTGCAGTTATTTGTAGTAACGGCTTCGGAACCCTACATGGACATAGTCCAACATGCTCTTGGCCGGTTTTTTATGCTTAGTGTCTGGTATAATGGTATCTGGTAAACACATTACTTGTAAAAATGTTACATATTCTTTTTATTTCAGTCCTATACAAAGTATCTTTTATACATTACTTCCATTTTTTATAAAAAGTGAAATTCAAAATTAATAGTTATTAATTTACCCTGAGCTAATGAAATTGGAACTTAAATGCGACTACGTGATACCTATGTTAGGTATCTTGTCACTTTAAAACTACTGGGGAACATTGCACTATTTCATTGTTTTAGGAAATGGAATTTACTAAAAATATACTGAGAACGTGATTATGTTATCAAGCGGAAATCCTTCGTATAAAACGAACAAATCTAAAAAAAAAAAGGGGACGTATTTCTTATATAACTTTTAAACAAATAAAAGTAGTCTAATAGATATTTTTTGTCTATATGAGAATATGTTCCTCATCGTTTAAAATTATTTAACTGTCACAGCTAATTATTTAAATAAGAAAATATTTTTCTAAGACGTTGCTCATCGGTTGTCATAAAAATTATGGAGGACATTTTTGTATTAAAAAGTAGTAAACAAACTGACCGTGGACTAGTTACGTCTGTCTTAAAATAAAACACAAGTAGATAACAGAATTCTGTTATACCGCGCATTGAAATAAAAATACAGATCGAAGTTAATCGTAATTATTACCATACTACAATTAGATTATTTTCTTTAATGTATTCTTAATGATTGAATGACAACCAAACTAAAAAAATATTATAAATTTAATGAATTAAAAAAATGAACATTGAAAATAGGATCTTAATAGTTAAAAATGATAATAAAGTGATGAATAGTTTCGAGCTCGTGCGCACAAAAATATTTTCTTCCGGCTTAAAGTGTATTATAACTTCAACTACTTACTATAGTTTTGATCAGATTTCATAATTCATGACAAATGCTCCTATAAACTTGTTCAACTTACGTTGTCTAATGCGGGTCGAACAATCGATGTCGTCGACTGTCGTCGTACGAGGGAGTGCCCCACAACAAACCTTTAACCGAACGCGAGGCGCTCCCTGCGCGCGCGACGGATCAATCTAATCAGTAACCCTTGTAGATACTACTCGACTGATCGTGTTCGCTGTCGTTTATACTTCATATGCACGCCGAGCTACAAAATAAATACTAGCTACAAAGCTACGAGCTACAAAATACCAGCCTGGTCTGGTAAAGGAACTGGTCTGTTCCAATGTAATTCGTAATCATCTTATTGTCTCTCTAATAGTTCGCGTTATTTTAATTTTGCACTGTACCTGTTTTAAAAAATGCACAAAACATTTAAAGGAATATACACAGAAAAATACATATTTTTTTGACCTATATACACATATACATACGTACAGGCACGCGCTCGCACGCAGGCACACACACTCGCTCACTCACTCACTCACACACACACAAACACACACACACACTCACCACAGACACACACACACACACACACACACACACACACACACACACACACACACACACACACACACACACACATATATATATACATATATATATATATCATCGAACATTTCATATATTTTTATTAATGATGTTACAAATATTTTTCAATGATCTGAAACATATTGTCGTTCAAAATTGGGAAAACCTGTTCAAAAGTTTATTGTGGATACATACTTTTTGCAGATTTTGTGTTGTCACGTGACATATGATTTAAGTTAATTACATTCGTTACATATGTAGAGATTTGGGCACAATCACGTGTTTTTGCTATCGAAATCGGTTCAATCGTGTCTTTGTTACCTCCTAAAGCAACTTTCGTTACCGCTTACTTATTCATATTCTATTCAATTTTCAATTAAATTGGAATACAAATGGAATCCTTAAAGCTCTAGGATATCGAACGATCTGTTAATAGCTTAGCAAAACTGTAGGTCGAAGGATTGTTACACAACAAATAAGAATCTAGATGTCCCGGATTGAATACCAGCGTCATTAGAATATTCGGGATTGAAGCCGATTTTCCATTTTGAACGTGCAAAAGTATAGATGTTGGTTTGCCGGAAGACGCATATATTTAAAATTGCCTCAAGCTGTAATTAAATAAAATATTACTCATAAAATCGAATTATATGAACACAAAAAGAAACTTTTAATAAAATAACTTTGAAAAAAGAAAAAAAATTTCTTTTGTTTTCGGTAACAGTTAAGCAAAATAATAATATATAAATATGATTACGAAATAAACGAAGTGTTAAGGCAAAGACATTCATAACAATTGAGATCTAAAAAGAACTAATTATTGTCCATTTAAAAAGAGGATTAATCTGATTTTTCTTTGTAAAGATTATGTAAAAAAATTTGGTTGCCTGTAAAGTCGGTATACGGGCGAAAGTTTTACGTGACAACGACTTTGAATGGTAAAATCATTTTAATGAATATTCATTCGTATAGTAGGAAGAAGGATGAAATAATAGTAACAATTTAAAACATTTATTTATACAAAGAATTATATTTAAAACATTAATTTATACAAAGAATCTCGCACTGAATTTCATATTAACAAAATTTTATTTTTACCTTTACACATACATACGTATTTATATACAATATACATACAATAACTTGCAATACATTTGCAAGCTATGCACTATCTAGTGCGCGCGCGGCAGACCGATCATAGTTGAGTGAGAGAGACGCAGATTCGGCGGGCCTCTCTCGTT
This sequence comes from Eumeta japonica, assembly GCA_005406025.1. Classification (NCBI taxonomy): domain Eukaryota; kingdom Metazoa; phylum Arthropoda; class Insecta; order Lepidoptera; family Psychidae; genus Eumeta; species Eumeta japonica. Next base: position 128,060 of record BGZK01001415.1, read on the forward strand.
CGGTGACTCATCGTTACGTTACCGAGCGTTACACTTTTCAAAGTGACTCCCAGCCGCAACCTAATTTAAGACGTTGTCACGTCAAAACTACGGTTCTAAATGGACACAATATACAGCGCATGATTTGCTTTTCATCCAATTTCAATTACACTATTTGGCACGAAGTGGTCAAATTGCTTGTCAGTCCGTGACGTAAGACTGTTGTTATTCGGTTTATGTTGCATTTTTGGATGCGCTAATACTTTAGACTGGGTGATTTTGATGCAAAGAAAAATATTACCACATTCACTATTGCTGACGATGCAGGCGTTAATGACGCGGCGTTATTCTAAATGCATGTTAGTTAGAGTGACTTATTTTAGTCGATATCGACAGAGTAGCGATAGCTACTTGTATATGTATATAGGTATACAAAATTGTATACAGTGAACAGAAACATCCATGCCTTCTCGTTTAGCCATTTGGAATGGGCCCTATTTAGTCAAAAGAATTTTCCAAAAAAAAATTAAAACCTACAATGAAATATATTTCAACACGAGAATAACCGCCCTCGCTCGCCAGTATCACTCAATTAGCATGCAAATGCGGGTGATGCGTATAAAGCGGCCACGCGGCGTCGGTCGAGTGACAGTTTGGGAGCGATCGCGATACCGGAGACGGCGTGTCGTTGACGCTGCGCACGCGTCTGTCAGATAGGTGCGTCTTGTTATACATATTTTAAATCGAATGAAGCGTCGTTATTATATCGCAATTAGGAGAAAGGGGAAATAGAAAAGACCAATTTAATAGAAAATTTTAAATTAAGATCTTTTGTGTAAATTGACAGTAAACGATTTCTTGGTTGTAGATCTTCAAAAATTGTATTTATTTTGGTTATTGATTACATTTGTTTTCCATTGTTCTAAGTTTGCCAGTAAAAAACTGTTGTAATTTTTATTTCAGCAAGTTTTTTTTAATTAAGGAAATTATTATTTTAGTCCGATTTTTTGAGACAGATTTCTAATCAAATATTGACGTTAAGAGGTCTTACGAAGCTGTTCTGACCATTTTTAAACTGATTTATGTATGTATGTATGTGTGGGCGTTTGTGTTTGTGCGTATATGAATATCTTAAAAGTATAAGCTGATTGAAATCTCCGTTAACTGTTTTTAAAGGGCTTAACTGCACTAATATCATAAGCAATAATAAGCAACGTTTTTGGGTACTACCCGACAGATCATGTTAACTATTGTTTCTAAAATAAATGTTTTCGGAATTACGAAATAAAGTCATCCAGCTGAGTCAGGTTATAATTTTATACTACCACAATAGTCCAAGAAAATACGTATTGGAATGAAAGTTTTGTATATCAATTGAAAGCAATTGCATTGGAGTAAGTGTGTCTTATCCTTTAAGTTTGACTCTAGGATAACAAGTGAAATCCCCATTAAAATTATAATGTTTTTACGGGATGCTGCAATAAACGGTGAGACGTATAGATATACTTTTTAAAAATATGGTCTGAGTTCGACCCTTCTAAGCGGTCTTTCCATTAGTTCTTCATAAAAATCTCTAATATGTAGACAGAGCCCCGTTACAGTTTTAGCATAGTATAAACTGTAATATTTTATAATATTTAATATTTTATGTAGACAATAGTAAAGTTTTATAGTCCAAGAAAGTAGGCTTTTATATCGGAATTTGAGATAAAAATTTGAATTTTTGGCATAAGTTACTTTAAAACATGTAAAAACAAACTGTGTATTTTTTTCTTAAAATCATCCCCTAGAAGCGAAGAAAAATAAATCTTTTTTCTTTAATTATGGAAAAACGATAAGGATTAGAAAAAGAAACTTGAAAAAAACGTTGTAGAGCACCAAGTTTAGAAAAAATGATCTTACTTTTTCGTTATTATCAAAATTAACCGAGATATGGTGGCTAGAAGCTAGGAACGGCACAGCTTTAAAAATCATAAGTTGATGAAAAATTAACAAATTTAATACAGGTATACATATATTTTGTCAATTTACTCAGAAAATAATAGCCTTTATTTTCAGTGATGATTTTTCAATTTTTAATAACAAAGTTATAACAATTCAAAGTTTTCATTTCAGAATTAAAACAAAATTACTCGATATAAATTTTTAATTTTTAAGAAATTTATTATTATTTCATAAATGACCATATGCTTTTGAATTTTTTAACCTGTCATTTTCAAGTAGGTATAAAATAATTCAGTTCCAGAAATATTTTTTGAGACGGTAACTTTGTTTCTACTACCGAATAAGGTACTTCACACACATGCGCTATTTTGTCTCTGTGGGTCTCGGTATATCTTGAGAGCATCGAGGAAGTAAAAAAGAAATAAAAATTGCCGAAGAAAGATAAAAAACAACAATGATAGATCAATATCAAAATAATAGAAAGAAGGAAGAGAAGATGTATGAATAGCGCGCGACCTTCGTGTGTGCCTCAAAGGAGAGGGCAAGTATTATTTGTCTCAAAAAATATTTCTGCAGGTAAATTATTTTATACCTGCTTGAAAATGACAGATTAAAAAATTCTAAAACATATGGTCATTTATGAAATAATAATAAATTTCTTAAAAAATAAAAATTTATATCGAGTAATTTTGTTTTAATTCTGAAATGAAAACTTTGAATTGTTATAACTTTGTTATTAAAAAATTGAAAAAAAATCATCACTGAAAATAAAGGCTATTATTTTCTGAGTAAATTGACAAAATATATGTATACCTGTATTAAATTTGTTAATTTTTCATCAACTTATGATTTTTTAAAGCTGTTACTGCCGTTACCTAGCTTCTAGCCACCATATCTCGGTTAATTTTGATAATAGCGAAAAAAGTAAAGAGATCATTTTTTTCTAAACTTGGTGCTCTACAACGTTTTTTTCAAGTTTCTTTTTCTAATCCTTATCGTTTTTCCATAATTAAAGAAAAAAGATTTATTTTTCTTCGCTTCTAGGGGATGATTTTAAGAAAAATACACAGTTTGTTTTACATGTTTTAAAGTAACTTATGCCAAAAATTCAAATTTTTATCTCAAATCTGATATAAAAGCCTACTTCTTGGACTATAAAACTTTTACTATTGTCTACATAAAATATTAAATATTATAAAATATTACAGTTTATACTATGCTAAAACTGTAACGCGGCTCTGTCTACATATTAGAGATTTTTATGAAGAACTAATGGAAAGACCGCTTAGAAGGGTCGAACTCAGACCATATTTTTAAAAAGTATATCTATACGTCTCACCGTTTATTGCAGCATCCCGTAAAAACCATTATAATTTTAATGGGGATTTCACTTGTTATCCTAGAGTCAAACTTAAAGGATAAGACACACTTACTCCAATGCAATTGCTTTCAATTGATATACAAAATTTTCATTCCAATACGTACCTTGAACATAATAACGCACATTGCAGTCCGCAACAAAAAATCTTATAAATTATATTAAAAATGTGTGCTTCTATATGCTCACATATCCATATACATATTACTCCACACTTCAGCACAGGTTTTCTTTAAGAATATTGTTTATTGGGCTGTATACTCCTAACGATGGCGTCACTTCACATGTCTTCAAGCATTCTGGTGTCTTCTTTGAATGGAGGTTCTTTTATTCTTTTCCTTCGCCATTATTTCCTTGTAGCTAATGATAAGATAATAAACGTGATTTCAGCGTGATCTCAGCAACCACTAATGATGCAAACCATCAGAGCTATGAGTCGCGTCCCCCGTGTTGCAAGCGGTATGCCACTGACCCTCGTTGTTACATTTTTTCTGCTAGCATGCATAGCCATCATATCCATTGAGTATAAGCACGTTATAAATAATAAAATGTGATTGTCTGTTCATCATCAAGTCTATTTTTTTTCTATTCAGTGAGAAAATAACACTGTAAGGCAACAAGTATTTCAAAAGCTAACATTTTCAAATTTACCATATTTTTTATCGAAGAGTAATAAAATGTAATAAAAAATATTATAAATTGGTGAAATCCCTAAATGTTAGTTGCCAACTAAGTTAATAACTATTTTAATTAAACTTATTGCGAGCTCGAAAACGAGACGTTGGAGCCATCCCCCAGGATGAAAGTTCTAGACTTAATAATTTTTTGTCGATATAAATGTTTAATTTTTTTTATAAAGACTATTATCAGGTCATTGTTAAACATTTTTTTAACAACAATGCCAAAAGTTTATTCTCTTTTAAATAATTTACTTACAGTTGTATATTGTTGTCGTACATATTATTTGATTTATACACCAATAGTATTTAATACGTTACGATTAAACTTTTTTAAGCCTCATAGTACATATTTAATAGTAAATTCATATTTGCATTTTCAGGTCTAAACTTAGAAATTGTTATAAAATTTGACAGAGATACAACCAGATACTTATAATGAGCGTGTTTTGCTTGTGTTTTAAAATCTTAATTTTAATAGGCAGTAACTGTTCATATTGACTTCAAATTATCGTATGTTTGTTTAACTCAATAACCATGGTTAAATGCTCGGAATTTTTATAATCGCCGAAATTTTGAGTTTGTATTGTTATGAAAATGCAAACTCAGTGAACAGTGAAAGCAAATACACTGTCAACCTTCGTTTAACACAATACCTTCAATGAAGTCGATTATATTATGGATCATCATACATTTCTACAGCTTCCGTTTATGGACACAATTTTCGAAGTATTATGGTGTTAAACAATACGAGAAATTAGTGAAATGCGTATGTGCTGCACAGAGATGCAAATAATGTAGTTACACGACTTTGGTCCCGCGTGTCGCTAAGTGATTTGAAGTTACACTTAGGCATATCACCTTAGATTGAGTGATTTATTATCTATTGGTAACAAGTTTTGGATAACAAACATGTTGCGCATTGTCAGCTCTGGTATAATATTAAAATTTAAATTTTTATTATGAAATGAAAATGTAATGAAAGTGATATGTAAACGTTCAATTACAATGTAACGATTCATAATAGTTAATCGCATTTTTAATTTGATAGAGCAATATTATTTCACCGATGATTAATGACAACGCCGATTGCAGTAAACGTTATGTTACATCACTGATAATTAAAACTAATTTAATTACGCTGACGACAATATGAAATGGCTTGAATTAATTTTAACTGATTAAATAAAATATTAATTACAAACGATTTTATTAATTTAATTAACTCATTAAAGTAAATTATATACGAACGAGTTTGTGAATGGTGTAAATTGTTGAGCAGACATTCTTGACGTGGAATGTTTTCATCTTGAAAACCCGTTTTCTTAAGCAAATTAGCGCACTCAATAAAGTTTATAACTTATTTCAATATAATTGGTTTATGAATAAAGTTAAATCGAAACGAAAGTGGAATTCAAGATCTAGAGTGGAACTGGAAACCTGATTGAGACCGAGTGTGGAAATTAACCACAACAGATAATAGAGAATTTTATTGTGTTGACACGGGTAAAGCCGAGGGCAACGGCCAGTGAAAAGATAAATAAACTACTCTCTAGTACATATTTACTATTCACTGTCTGGTTTATAAGTCGCCCGTGTTGTATTTTGTTTCAGTGTCTGAAACTACCGTCGAAGAGTTACAAGAGCTTTGTGGAGCCCCGCACTCTATACCATCAAAATGCTGAGAACTTATTTCATTTGCTTGCTCGTGCTCGCGGCCACCGCCGCGGCCTCGTCCCAAGAAAATGAACAATGTGAGTTTTCCTGTTATTGTTTTCGATGATGATGTATTAAGGTTTTGGATTCAGTTCTGGATTCGATTGTCAGTCGTTATTAGCGATACATGTTCCCAAATTAAATAGTTTGCAAACTAAAACTTTGTTACATGTTTCTTGATCGTATTATTAACTCAAACTTATAAGTACCAAGGTGCTGCTACACTGTTAAACTTAAAAATTGTTTTCGTAAAATTTTGTATATATGGAGACCAATTCAACTATAATTGAAAAAAAAAAACAAACAAAAAAAAACTGGGATGTTGACATTTGATTAAGTAATTTAAACAATTCAAATAACGGGAAAGCAGATCGTTCAAATAATACGATTTGCTTACCTAGTTCTGAAACTTTAATATTTTGTTGAACGTTCAGGAAAAGTGATTGCATGTCCACTTTTTAAAATATACGTCTACGCACAAATAGTTAAAAAGTATAAAACACTTTCTCTTAACCTCATAAATTTTAAAACCCCATAAAAATTCGTAACCACTTACAGATCACTCTGAATATTGTGATTGTGAAGTTTTAACAGCTATGAATTATATCCTTGTAAGATTAAAAAACACCAAAAAATAAGCGCATACAATTCACATAACTATAGAAGTTCAAGGAGTAGGTATCAATAAGATATTTCAAATATCGTTTGCAGTACAATAAAATTGTTTGTTGAACTTTTGATACATCAATAATTATGTGTAGCATGCGCCCACGTTATTATTTTTTAATCTTGCAAGTATATTCACAGTTATTAAAATTCACACACACAAATTTTCAGAACAATCTGTAGGAGTTTATGAAGTTATATGGAGTTTTAAAATTTTTGAGGATAAGGATGAGATAAATAATTTTATACTTTTTAGTTCATCTTAAAAACTTGGTACTTTGTTTTTTTTAATTCCAATATTTATTATAGAATAAATCTCTTATAATTAAATAAAAATGTACTTCTACGGACACTAATGTTGAGAGAAAAGAATTAGCGCAATGTAAAATTAGGAGTCCTATCGAAATACATAGGCACTGTTAGCATCAGATTGTGTAACGGCGATTTCTAATAACGCCGCGTAATCCCGCACTACGGATTATCTTTCTCAGGCTTCGGAAAACGGATTTCTTGCGTTGTGGTGGGCAAATGATTGACAGCCTTTTCAGGCGATCAAGACTTCTTTAATACAGTCGAGTTTCATATATATCAGTTGGAGTACAACTGCGACGGATGCACTTTTTTTTGTTTTTTTGAGTTTCTCCTTGCGGGAAGAGAGGGATAAAAACCTAATGAGCTACTCACGCACCCGCGTGCGTGGGTAGTGTCTGACTTTCACGGACTAAAAAACCGCCGATAAACATGATGGTGGCTTCTGCTGACAGTTAATGCTGTAGACAGCTCATCTGACGCGACCGATCGACATACAGATGCCGTCGGCGCGTGACTCTCCTACGGTGATCCGCTCGGATCTCCTCGGCATAGGGAGTCACTAAAGTCACGACACGGGCCGGGACCTTTAAGTGACGCCGGTGTGCGGAAAGCACCCCGGGAGTTAAACCATTGAAAGTTGATTGATTTAGGGACCTATTTCTATTTCATTAAATTTTCAAGGCCTTTGTTTAATTCTTCAGTGAAGTCATCTGGTGGGTCTAAGAGGGCATTCCGTGGCCTTCTAAGAAAATGGTTTGCGGGAGAAGCCTCATACGAGGCCGCAGCTGAAATTAGTGCGTTTGGGTGATTAATCGCTATATTGAAGAAAGGCTCTGATGCGTCCTTCATATATTTGGAAAGTGTAGGGAGTTGTAATTCGCTATGGAGGACAAAGTTCTTGATGTACCATTATGCGCCAGTCGTTCTTCTGTAAAATTTATTTTGAATGACCTGAAGGTGGTGAAGTGCAGTCGGGGCGGCGTGAGCAAAAACTAGACACGCGTATGTCATCACCGGTTTAATGCACATCGTATATAAACTACGCTTATTGCATAATGACATCTTGCTCTTCCTACCTATCATACCGCTCAGGCGTGAGACATGTAGAAAATAGCAAGTTTCCTAACACGCTATATGATCCTTGGATATGATACCTGAAGTGGAGATGTTTATCCAACGTGATTACTAAATATTTGTAGTTATGTCGCCACGGAATGGGAGCATTTGATATGCGAAGGGTAAGGGCATTATAAGGAACAACAAGTGTCCTCTTAATATTGCTAAAATCGAAATAGATGGCAGGTAACTTATCCTAGTTGACCTCTATCCTCCAAAATTGAAACCATTGAGTCAGCTTATCAATGGCCCTTTGGAGGCGAAGTATTATGTGATTAAAACTAGCACTGCGTAGAAACAGTGTTATATCGTCAGAGAATAGTGCTAACTGAACCCCTGTTTTCGGACGCGGAATGTCATTTGTGTGGCGAATGCACCAATCTAGCTGCAGTTTATAGATGGTGCATCCGCCTGCGCATAAGAGTTGTATAAATTTTAATTGAGAAGGTGTGGCCATGCTCTTTGTATTTTTTAAGCATTAGCGTTCGTTCGTGGATCTTCCGCGACCTTTAGTTTCTGACCGCAGGTACGGGATGGAGAACTTGTTGTTGCCTCATGCCCGGGCGTCTTCTCGTCAGGGATATGACGCGACGGATCCAGTGGTGATGGCCCCCTTTCGGGGATCCAATTCGTGGAGGTTTCCCGAGTCAGCCGGAGATCCAGAGGAGCTGTCAGTGGATTCACCATCATATTCTTCGATCGTCACGGACTACTCTGGGAGTGTATGATGAAGTGGTTTTTTTTATTAGTATTTCTCCCTGTGCGAAGGGGAAGGGGGGCAAAACCCCATTACGGGCAGTCCGCGCGTCCGGGCGCACGGGGTGTGTCCGACTCTCATGGATTAAAAACCCCCTGAAGCATTAAGGCATCTACCTTTAGCCCGTAGGATTTTCAGATTTCATCTAAGCGTCCAGAAGGCACAGGGATTACCAATGGCGCGAAGGTCAAGAAACTCTTCCAGGTTACCACGACGTAATAACGTCATAGGTGACGGTGTTGTCCTAGGAAGAGGCAAAAATAACTAAACTGCCTATTACCATGAGTAATGGATTCAATATTAGACGACGCTTGTAAAATCGAATAGTGGAATGGATAGCAAAAAACCGCAAAAGTCGATTATATATCTAACGGTTCCGGTCGAGGGCTTTAGGCCCTTAAATTACTGAATTTAAATTTACCATTCAAAAATGACTTATAATCGCTTCGTAAAAACATAACGTAACTCACTGAATTTAAATTCTGAATTAGATTGAACAAATCCGCCCCAAAAACTGCTGCTGGTCAACATGCGGTCGCCCTCACGTAGTCAATGACAAACCATTTATGCGTGTAAAACACGCGAAATAATTAAAATAGCGATCGGTATCTGGAGTGTCAACCTGCGGGAGCGCTCTCTAAGCGCTGAAACCGTAAGTGGATTCGGCGTGCAGACGGTGAGGTCACCGGAGTATATCACCGAGACGGACGCCCGTGGCTTAACTGCCGCCGCGCGACTTATACTGCGCGGCACTCCACACACTCATATCCGCGCGGAGCCCGACACTACGGAACACGGCTCGAAGGAACACTACCGCATAGTAACACACCTAACTAAACGGGTGGTCCAGGAGACTGGACCGAAGGCAACCTATCGCAACGGAGGAACAACCGGAACTGAGATGAAGTGTTTTTCCCTTTCGACGAGAGAGGAGGTGAAAATGTCTATCCCGCACACCCTCGCGCCCGTACACGTGGGTAGTGTGGGGCTGAAACCCACTAAAAAATTTCCCCTGAAAGTGTAGTAATTTGATCGGCTATGCTATGTAATTGGACGACTATATAACTTCACCGAGCGTGGCCGGACGACATGCCGACGGCCCGTGACGTGCACTATGGACGACGCCTGAAGGGAGTCGTCTCGGCATAGGATGTCACGGGAAACCGTCACGGGTCGGTTTCCTTTTCTCCTACCCGGCACGGAGGCGGTTAGCGGCGGTCGGGTGGAGTAAGGGATCTTAGGTCGATGATCTAACTAACAGGAGAGCCTAGTCTCAGTTAGTCATGCATATAGTTGACGTCATTGAGACTTTCTACTGCCACTGTAAGAGCGTCAGGTGAATCGTTAAGTACATTCCGTGGCCTACGGATAAAATGAGTGGGATGTGGAGGTTCGTAATCCACAGCTGCACAAAGGAGCGCATTGGGATGTGATCCCGCGATAAAAAAGAATCGCTTCGATGCTTCCGGCATGTATTTGGATAAAGTAGGTCGTTCTAGATCCCTTTGAAGAATTGAGTTACAGACGCACCAATGTGCATCCGTGTCTGATCTACAGAATTTATTCAATATGACCTGTAACCTATCCAGTGCTTTCGGAGTGGTGTGCGCGAAGACAAGAGATGCGTATGTCATCACCATCCTAATGCACATTATGTAAATATTGCGCTTATTGCGCCTGGATAGTTTACTTTTTCTACTGAGCATGGCTCCGAGCCTAGCTCCGTAGAAAAGTGCAGTTTTCCTAACACGCGCGATATGATGAAGTGGTGGGTCGCCGCTCCGTCCTGACCGGAGAAACTCGACGATGGAGAACCTCAACGATCCGGAAAAACTACGATGATTGCCCACTTTCGCACGCATTAGCGCCACTTGCGCTCAGAACACTGATTCGCGGTCGTTCCGCAACAACCGCCGCGGTTCTAGGCCTCTGATTGGTCCTCCCCTCCAAGGTACAATTTTATATGCAACTCATTTGCATATTACATTTAATTCGCATTTGTAATTAAATATGACACAATATACACAACAATATAGAAGCACAGTAAATACACGAAAATAGGCAAAATATACAATTTCTTACGACTAATCCCTACCCGTATAATGAAACAAGTCAAACAAAATACTTTAATAAAACACGCAAATATATGATAAATCTTAATCTAAGCCCATATAAAACAAAACAATATATTTATCATCCAATTTAACACTAAATGCGCGGCTGTCCGTAACATGTTGCAAAGTCAATTTACAAAATTTTCAACTGACAATCGCAGGCAGAAAAGTGTCTCCACCGCTGTCTCATCGCGGCTCGTACGTCACCATTTCCATAACGTGTTTGTGAAATGTAATATTTTATATTTTCAAGTCGAAGAAATCGATTCGATAATCCCGGAGATACCTTGCACTGCGGCCGGCGGCGCGTGCGTAGTGGCGGCGGACTGCCCGCGCGGCCATCGCGCTCCCGACGGCCTCTGCCCCCAGCAGCAGCGCCTCGGAGTTGAATGCTGCTATGGAAGTAAGTTTCGATGAGCACTTTCAGACGAGCACCTGAATGGGTGTATTGTGTGATGGATGGAAAATTAATGTCTGTTAATTAAAAAAAATGAAGGACAATTAATTAATATTATTTCGAATGACACTATTAAGTAATTTATTAAAAGTAAGATAGCAGACAACAAGAAAGCGCATCGATACCACCTGAGAAATAATGAATGTTTTAAAGCGCATGTTATTTTGATAGTGCAATTAAATATATTCAAATTGACACTAATAATAAGTAATGTTATTGACGACACTCAATGGTGAATTGACAACTTCGGCACAGAATATACTCTTAGAAATGACTTACGGAATATACTCTTAGAAATGACTTACGCATAACACTGACAGTTAAAGACAGCTGAAACTTTCTGGGACAGCAATATTTCTCAGAACCAACTGACTCAATTTATTTATTTTCCTTGACAAATTAATTCAAAAAAATCATGCATGTCAACTCCGATGTGCCACAGTTTACTTCTTTATAACGATTTTGTTGTCATATATACAACAGGAAAAAGGGTGAATAAACGCGTCTTATAATACTGAGACCATGTATAATATACCGTTAGTCATATTGATTTCTATTGATTTTAAGGAAATATGTTGTATAAATCACTTTACACTATAAAAAATTGTATCTCTAAAACTCCACATTAAACGATCAACAACAATGGCAATAACGTTTAACACCGTTTAGGTCGAAATTTAACTTGTCTGCATTAAAAATGAAATATCTATAAATCAACAATAGAAGGACAATAAATACATGTACTCAACATAAAATGTAGCAATACGTTGCGTAAAGGGGCAACATAAAGACTTCACTTTTTGTTTACGTTCATTTTCGCTCCCCATTTAATTTGCGTATCGTTAAGATATGAAAATTGATTCTTATAGGGTGAACTACAAAATAAAGCATCATATCCATCCGATGTACGAGACTTAACTGCACGGTATTTAGTTTCAGTACGCGAGACGCGCTGCCGACGTCACGGGGGCGAATGCACCCGCTCTGATTGCCCTGACCGGTTGACCTACCGGGATGCCACTGATTGTAATGTTGGTGAGAAGTGCTGCATATTGGTATAGGGAACTTTGTAAGATGAGTCCACTAACTGGCTATCTGCATTTCTGATCACACCTATACCGGATTACATATTAGTTGAAATGTCGTTGAAAATAAAATGTGAAAACGCATATTGTTTTAATGTTGATAAATGTCTCAATAACTATAAACAAAGTTTTTATATAAAAGTTATTTTCTGCATTAGAAATGTTGATGAAAACACAAACCGAAGGTGCTTTATGCGGTAGCTTAAAATACAAAACAACGAATCTGTGTTTTATCGAAAAGGGTTGGAAATAGTTTGCTAACGCAATTTTATTCTGACAACTATTTCTTTATTACTTGTAAATTGTGAACATATTTACAAAATTTACGCAAATAAATAAATGCCTCCAATCATTCATAATTTTATCTAACGATAAACTCTGTTCTTTTTAAAAGCTCATCTAGTACAAAGAAAAATTTGCACGCAAATTTCGAACGAGTGATTAAGCAATTGGACTCATCTAACAACACTTGCTCGAAGGATTTCTTCACAAGTGTCCTGTTCACAATATTTTTCTTATCATTTTGTTTGTACACTTATTGTAACGGATTTCAATATTATAAATTTACATGTGTAAAAATAGCTTTTAATTAAACCATCATTTCTTTAAAAATGTCATTTTAATTACCAATTATCCTAGTTTGTTATATATCACAAACACATCACGACCTTGTGCCAGCCGAATTCAAAAAGAATCGGAATACGTATGGCACTGTGTGTTTTACACCACCCAAACGTTTCGAGTTACTTTTGACTCCTCCATAAATACTTAGACCGACCAACCGCGTATCGGGCCACACTCAGAGTAGGGTCCCGTAGTAGCTAGTCACAATATGCAGACTTGTAAGGGGGCTTTTTTGCAGTTATGAACCATTAATTCATTTTACGCTTTAACGGACAATAACGTCCACACAGAACGCATGTTAATGATTGATGATACGATTTTATATTTATATAATTTTAAAGGATCAATAAGTTTGTATTCATTACTTATTTTATTCAACCATCAATGTTATTGAAATTTTATGAACTGTTTGAAATTACTTCTCCAAGTATGATAGCTATTATAGTTTTCCTTTTAATTTCGTGATATATACTAATGCACTGATTGTTTTCACATATCCGAGAATAACCATTTAGCTGGTACTTGGCTTTAGCTGGTACAAAATACTCAAAAATGTTTAAGCGTGTTTGCATCGCGGCTAAAGCCAAACACATAAATAGTAAAATAAAAAACAGTAATAATGCTATGAAAACGACTTGGGGTGTCATAAAGAACGAGACTGGAAAAATTAGGGCCCGAGTTATTGACTTTAAACTTAAGTTAGATGACAAAACCTTGAATGAAGACACAGAGGTTGCTAAGGCCTTTGAAACGTTTTTTACTGACATTCCTGTTTTAACTACCAATTCTCTTAACTCACCTCCCACTCTTGCCGAATAATTACTGAGGAATAATAGTCCGATTTGTAATAATAATTTGAAATTTTAATTTAAACATCCTAGTTCTGAAGAAGTTATCAAAACGTTTAAATCTTTAGATATGAAGAGAGCTGCTGACATTCATGGTCTTTCTATTATAATTATAAACTCCGTTATAGATTATATTGCGCCACATTTGGCGTTTATCTTTAATATGTGTTTAGATTATAGCGTGTTTCCCGATTTGATAAAAGAAAGTAAAGTAATTCCATTATTTGAAGGCGGTAATGCATCAAATACCAATAACTTTAGACCCATATCTATACTACCGTCACTTTGCAAAATATTCGAAAAGTTAATCCTAAATGAGTTGTTAGTATATTTTCATACCAATAAATTAATGTCTAGTAAACAATTCGGTTTTACTCGGGGTCACTCAATAATCAATGCTGGCGTTGAGCTTGTGCAACATATTTTTGGAGCCTGGGAGGATTCGCGAGATACAATTAGCATATTTTGCGATCTCTCCAAGGCTTTTGATTTTGTTTGTCCTGAAACTCTGATCGAGAAACTACATTACTATGGAGTAACAGGCCGGGCACTCGACCTTCTGAAGTCGTAGTTGAGTAACAAGGTTCAGAGGGTTGATGGCAATGGTACGAAATCGTCTGGATCTATAGTTCACATAGGTGTACCACAGGGATCAATTCTTGGTCCCTTTCTCTTTTGAAATGATTTACCTAGCCTTGTTAAGGATTTTCATGAGATAGTAGTGTTTGTAGATGATACTTCTTTATTATTCAAAGTTTAAAGACGACAGCCCACTTATGACGATGTGAACAATGCTATCTCTAAGATAGAGAAATGGTTTACTGCAAATAACCTACTTCTTACTGAAATTAGAACAAAATGTATAAAACTCTCACTTCCAAATGTAAGACATGGATCCGGAACTATTTCAGTACGCAACAATGAATTGGAGTTTATTAATTCTTGTGTTCCTAGGAATTACTTTAGATAACAGGCTTCAATGGAGTCCTCATATAAATAAGTTAGCGAAAAGGCTTAGCTCTGCCGCCTATGCTGTCAAAAAAATGAGAAATTTATCGGACGTCGAAACTGCTAGATTGGTTTATTTTGGCGGTTTCCATAGTCTGATGTCGTATGGCATCTTGCTCTGGGGAAACAGCGCGGATATTCATAGAATTTTCGTGCTGCAGAAGCGGGCCGTTCGCGCAATTTACAAGCTCGGACCTCGTGCATCTTTTAGTAATAAGTTTAAGGAAATTGGAATTTTAACCCTGGCATCTCAATTCATTTATGAAAATTTATTTTATGTAAAAAAAATCTAGAAATGTTTAAAAGAAATATTAGTCGACATAAACTCAATACCAGAAATAAAACTAAACTGATTTCACATGTTAATCAACTAAGTCACAAATTCATTTAGAGGGTTCTGTGTGCGCCTATTCAATAAGGTTCCTATAGATATACAAGATTTACCCCTATATAAATTTAAGAGTGTTATTAAACAATCACTCAGTAAAAAAGGGTACTATGGAATTTTTGAATAGTTAGAAGACAAATATCCATGGGCATAAGCGGCTCGACATCTTACCGGGCTGTTTTATTCTTAATGGTCTCGTATTTGTTTTGTCTATGTATGTGCAAATTAGAAAAGAGCTACCCTTAAGTTTCTTGCTCGTTGTTCTTGAGGGAAAACTGCTTTCCGAACGAGCACTAAAGTGTAAATTCGCAAAAAATTATGACGTATTTCAAGTGTTATTTTGTAACCTATGAAATAAAGATATTTTGAATTTTGAATTTTTTATGCAGAAACTAGTTTGGTGACACCGCTATTGATAGAAATTATCGACTACTCATGCATATTCAAAACGACACCTATATGGCACTAATCAGAGCTGCTGCAAAAAATCTGAGCGTCGATTTTAGATCAGCGCACCCAAATTAGTAAACAACAGTAGAAAAATCTTAAGCAACAAAAAAAAGGTCAATTATGTTTTTCTGTGTAATTAGAGTCATTGAGTGGGCTATGCGTTCTAATGTTTAATATCTAATTCATTTTCTTAAAGGATGGTTATAATAAGGTGCAAAGTACTTAAATTTATTTAAAAAAATCACTACTCTCATTGGTAATGAATTTATAGTTTGTCAAGTTTTAACCTGATTTAACTGGCGAGTGAATGACTAAATTGACTGATAGTCAGTGCACAACTGTAAGTCTTAATATCAAGAAACTTGGAATGAACTTGCTTTTTGTGACAAACAGAGAGAAAAGTATGAGCTGGTATTAAAATATATATCAGCTTATACTTTTTTCTTAATAGTAATTGTAATATACTTTATACATTTGGATGAATATAAAACTTGCCAAGTAATAAAATATATTATAGTTTATCACGATCTGCATACAGGTATACTCACGGATGAATGTAAGAGACCTAAAGTGAAGAATTTTTTTAAAAAAGAAAGAAGAAAAATTTAAGACTTATGCTACTGTACATACATTTATCGCAACACAAGTAAATGATTTGGCTGTCAGTGTCTTGTTCACTGTAGAGGTTAGTTTCCAAACATTTGTACAAGACCTGTCCTCAAGTCTTATAATTTCATGTGTCAAACTCTATATGTATTTTCACTTGGTTGTTATTTAATTAAACTATCTCTTCGAGAATTTTATTATGAAATACAAAAGCGTCATCCATAGAAGAACTTAACTTTCAAGTGAGTTTTACACTATTTTGATATAATCTCCCTTTAGCTATGTGCGCTTGTAAATATACTTCAAAAACTACGAGTTCAATTTATATAAATATTTTTTTATTGTAAACCTGGCGAGATAACACTTTATATACATCTTCTTACGTTGGATGATGAATTGCGGTGCAACGCAGGCGCATTTATCCAACCTGTTGTTTAGTTTAAAAAAATATTTACATGAAACATAATCAAGAGTATTTTAGTCTTGGTACAAGATATTCATTTCATAAGTGTTTTTATGTCCAATGCATTTTAATTTCTTGAAGTCAGGTTAATTGGAATTCTTTACTTAGATTTGATATCTCTTGTCAATATTGAATTTCTCTTAAATATAATAAAATAAATTTTAATAAAAAGTATTTCGAACCAAAATTACTGTATTTTCAGTTTTTGCAAAAACTTTTAATATGTTATAAAATTTAATCAAATTTACAACGCATTTTAAGAAAACACGTACTCTTAAAATAAGAATTCCTTTTTTACTGTATATCGGTTCCTTTGTACGCACATACTTCAAAAACCACGAGTTCGATTTACAAAAATCACTTTATAGTGTACATTTGACGAGGTATAACACCTTATATACATCTTACGTCTGATAATCTAAGATATCAGCAGTAACAATTTTAATAATCTCAGCCGAAGATAAATGTGGTGCGACGCTGGCACATTTATCCACACCAGTTGTAGAACTTGGGTGATTATCTACTAATAGGTGTGCTTAAGATGGCTTAACAGATACTAAAACTATATTTTGCCCCACGGCTCCTATCTCTGCGTAGACTTACAATAAATTCATCTTTAGTCGACGTGGGTGAGCGTCGAAAAAATGAGAAACCTATAAACATACTAAATTAAGGTTTATCGTCTCACTAACTCAGTGGACTAAACACACAAATTTAAACACATACATACTTTTCACAACTAGTTAAATTGTATTACGAAAGCAATAAAAAGGCAATTCTTTAACAGATGCATTTTGCGTCTCCTGACATGCGTCTTTTGTTTTATCTTAACGGAACTTCTTTACGATCACTGAAGAAAATGATGTTTTGTGCGTATGCGTAAGACACATGTAACTATATGTACAGTATTATTAATATTATACAAAATCAGTGAGTTGAAAAATTATTAATATGTTGCGACGCTACACATCATTCCATCTTTGGCAGGTATCAAAACTTCAAGTTTTTATCTTAAATTTCGATTTAAAAATCCATTTTCTCGGACTATACAATACATTTTGTTGGCCGACTTCTGAATGGAATGCATATAGCAAATTTTTAATGATAATATGTTCACAAGCAGTCAAAACCAAATTATTCCATTCCCGAAATGTAACAAAATAATAACAAATCTGCTGATGGTGGTGGTTTTGTGATGTGTTAAAGTAAGAGTTTTTTTATTGTTTACTTTTGATCCTAATTTGAGCCTTGAGCTCCGACAGGGTTACTTCGTAACAATATTTTGTGTTTAAATGTCCTTGCCATTGTAGAGCATTGCCATGAAAAAAATATTTTTGCGTATTTGTTTAAAAACATATTTTATTCGTTCAAATGTCCCGATATTTTTATCGTCCAAAACAAGAGTTTCAGAATATCTAAAATTGTTTTTCCGAAATAATAAACTCTGACTAATAAAATTGCGTTTCAGTCTTACGTAGTGTGTAATATATATAAGTATTACATTTATTCACTTGAAGTAAACAGTGCTAAATCGTGTTCGCAACATAACCTATAAATTATTTTTCTAAAATAAAGTGCAATAAATGTAATTACAATACCGTGTTAAATGTTAAAGTACCGTTTAAAATTTCTGTTTTCAATCGAAATGACTGAAAAATATTAAAAGTAATTAATTAGTCATAAAATTGGTTGCCTGTAAAGTCGGTATACGGGCGAAAGTTTTACGTGACAACTTTGAATGTAAAATCATTTAATGTGATATTCATTCGTATAGTAGGAAGGATGAAATAATAGTAACAATTTAAACATTTATTTATACAAAGAATTATATTTAAAACATTAATTTATACAAAGAATCTCGCAAATTCATATTAACAAAATTTTTTTTTTACCTTTACAAATACATACGTATTTATATACAAATATACATACAATAACTTCAATACATTTGCAAGCTATGCACTAATTCTCTAGTGCTGCGCAGACGATCATAGTTGAGTGGGAGAGGGCAAGGCATCGGCGGGCTCTCTCGTTCGGTGACTCATCGTAACGTTACCGAGCGTTACACTTTTTCATAAGTGACTCCCAGCCGCAACCTAATTTAAGACGTTGTCACGTCAACAATAATGTTGAAAAATCATTATAAAATTATCAAATATAGATCTGTTATGTTACTTGGATCAAACACAGAAATTCTAATAAATACAGATGATAATGGACGCCAGATGTACGACAGCGGTGAGAGACTGCATACAGAGCGACGATACGATATTACTCTGATTTGCTCGCGCAAGCGCAAAAGAAAGAGCAAGAAGCTACCAAGAAGTTCAAACGTTATATTATATAGTTTTGCCTGGAGCCTTGTGTACATTAAATCGAGAGACCTATAATGGATTTAATAAATGATCGAGACTAAGAGCGAGATAAAACAATGTAAATCTCAAATATTTCTACCTAGAGCTAGGCCTAAATTTAATTTTCGCAATTTAATTTATAAACCGCAAAACACGACTTTAAATAAGACACCCACTTATAAAATTACTCTGTAACGTATAAAAATCAGACTCCGTGGAAAGAAAGTTTTTTAAGAACAAACACACGTATATAAGGCGGGGATGAATATGTTATAAGAATTGAGTTTTTCAATTTGGCAAAATAACCTTAAAGAAGCTTGTTTGGTCACCGATCGTCAACAGTTGCTCAAATACAGACCAAAGCACACATTTCAATTGACAGCGACCAGACATTGACGTCACACGTAAAACACACGTCAGTTCACGGCCGCCGGCTGCAGCTGTCCGATAACAATGCAATTGTATTATCGCAGACAGACCTCGCGTACCTCTGTATACAGATGGCGGCGCGCTAGAGCATCGTCGCAACTACCACGCTGAGCCGGGCTGCCTCTTCGGCGATACATCGGATGATATTTGTATTACTTCAATTATAATAACGATTTGAGTTTTAGTTGACAATAAATGGTAAGGCTTTACGTCGAAAATAGTAGAAATATACTACTAAACAATCGTATTTTATGTAGAAGGTCTTAGTCCTCAAACTCCCCACGATAATCCAATTCCTTGACAATGCCCGCAACCGGCGGCTTAACGTGCCCTCTAAGGCATAGCGCAAGTGATTGTGTCTTAAAAACCGATTGGTCGAGATCGCCTGTGGTCAGGAATACAAATTATACAAAAGGAACGTGCCGATTACACCACGGTCGCCACTCCTCTTGGGTGCAGTTTAACTTTGAACCCCCTCTGTCTTAAACTATTTTAAGAACCTCTTCCGCAATCTCCTTTTAAGCTGTCATTTGACAAAAAGTCATTTTTAAAATAAAATTTGTGTTTTTCCTTTTACTGGATGTTCGGACTAAAACCCGTCAAAAGGGAGATATGGATCGTAAAAATTAATTTTAAGAGTGACATTTTTATAAATCTTAGAATGTTAAGCCGAGGTGGTAGAGGAAGCTCTAAAATGTACATATTTAATAAAATTCACGGGTTATAAATTAAAATATGATTTTATTTTTAACACGCTTTTATTAGCTTCACCTGTATTTGTGTATGTAACCGACTCCTTTACACTTGATTTTGTCCCACTTTACACGAACAGATTTAATTTAAATTTTATACATATATCAAGAACCGGTGACAATACAATAATTCAACAAGTTTATCCTTTTATCCTGATCAGGATCGCCAGGATCGAATAATTTCTTCACGTATCGTCTGCGTGAGAGCAAGTGGCTTATTCCTGTTACTAAATTCTATTACTGTTTTGTAATAGAATTTAGTAATAATAATAAGCATTATTAATAATTCAACCATTGTTGTATTGTTAAAAATTACAATTTTTTACCAGTCAACCGAACTAAAAAGTGAAAAGTATATATCGTTTAAAAAAAACTAAAAAACACGCTTTTAAAGCACATTAAACTAAAAAGTGAAAAATAATCCTTAATATGAACTCAAAAAAATAATAAACAATGACGAAAAATACTAGTATTATTGTGGAAAAAGTGTGGGGCGCTTTGTGCCTCATTTTTCGTATATAGAGCAACCCACGCTTTTTCCACAATAATACTAGTGTTTTTCGTCATTGTTCATTATTTTTTTGAGTTCATATTGAGAATTATTTTTCACTTTTTAGTTTAATGTGCTTTAAAAGCGTGTTTCTTAGTTTTTTTACAATATATTTTTCATATTGAATCTTTCCATTGTCAATTACTTTGACATTCGTCATGTAAAAACTAGAAATTTATATGTAGTTTACTTTCTAGAATTTAGTTTACATTTTAGAATTCAAAATTAATGTAGATGTTGATTGTCAAATTTTAATTAACTACAAAAATTTCGTAATTTTCATGTTCCGAAAAGAATTTATATAAAAATATAAGCTTTCATTTGTTTTCTATTTAAACACGTCGCTAAAAATTAACAGCATTAATGTAGAGTGTGAAACACAAACGCAACTTTGATATTTGTATAAATCATTTTTAATTAAACTCAGTAACGATGACAAAGCACTTTACATTATCATGAACTAAAAATTACTCACATGAGAATATAAAATTTTAAAATTAACGGCGCCTAATATATTCCGTAGGGGCATCTCCGAGTGTGTTTATTGTACCTACTATAAGCAACTTACGGGTCGCCGTTTATAATGAGCTTGGATATAGAAATAATTAAAATGGTAGGCTTTGCCTTTTATCACACAAAATTTAGAATACAATGTTTAAAATATCTGTGTAACGGTTGGCTTTAAATACCAGCGCCAAAACTTTACGCATCTTTTAAATGTTTTTGTATTTACTAAGCTCAAAAACATTACTACTCAAAAGATACTCCGCATGCGAAAAAAAAATCTTGAATTCTTTGTGGAGTTCTATATCAATTTTTTTCCATTTATTTATTCTTAATTTAGTAGTACATAATAAAATTAACACAGAGTCCTCTAGCTGCTGTCTTTCCTACTCCGTCCCAAGATTACATTATCCTTCTACCCTATTCTTAGCAACCCAAACCTCAAAATTCTTTCCATATTTACCTCAAAATTTTCAAACTTCAATGATCACTGAAATAAAACAAAAAATACCTCGAGAGGGTATCAGCATTGCTAGAACATCTCTTCCTGGGCTTAATCATGGGTACAACGGTGTATCTGGGGAGAGGTATTTTCATACTGGGGAGTTGGGATCCATAGCGGATGGTGAACTTCGCCGCTGCAATTGAGTCTATCTCAATTGCAGCGGCGAAGTTCACCATCCGTTACTCCTAGTTTTCCGGAGAAACAAAATTCAGATGAGAGAGGTCTACTTGGGTATTCTGATTGTATATGAAGAACATGAAGGTATGAATGATTAAGTCGATGATCACTGCCAACTGATAAAAGATAAATGATTTGATATTCTGTTCATGAGGAAGACTAAAAGAAAATGTATCTTAGGGACATTAAACACGGATCCATCGATACTTATTGGTCTGGCGTTGACCAGAACCATCAAAGATACGAGGGTGTGTTATCTTTATCCTATTAGAAGGACTATCTACATATGCAAACGGTTATCAATGCGTAAGTTCAAGACTTCATTGGGTCCGTGTTAAAATTTCGCTGATTTTTACTTATTTTAGGCTATGCCACTTTGGATTTGTTCAAACCGCTTGAGGCGCAACAAGAGTTTTGTTCTGAAAAAAGAAACACGTTAGTGAGCTCTAACAGTAATTAATTATATTTGTGGTATTTCATTGTGAACGATCAGTTGAGAAGCAAAGTTGTGGATACTGGAGTGGACATTCAATTCTAATTTTAATGTCCGCTTATACTTTTAAAAATGAATAGACAGTATAGTTAACAATCTTATCAATCGTAACAATAGAATGCACTCACAAATGTCTACTAATAAATGGACTTTCTATAACTTTTTTCTGAAAAAGCTACATTTTAACACAATACTTATATGGTCCTTTGAAAATTACTCGAAACGGTTACAAAGTTATTCACGAATCCAATACAAATCCTGCATAGATTACGCCAACGAGGGGTATGGGCGGAATCGGAAAAAAATTGCTCGCGCCGCGTGTCCAGTGAATGCATAAGCGAACAGCCCGCGTCGCCTCACCATGCATAAATATGAACACCGCCAATAATGATAAATATTCAGTGGGGGTGAAGAAAGTGTGCTTCTTGCAAAATAAATATCGTCATTGAATCGTATCACTTTAATGAACGTAAGTCAGTGTCATTATCAAGTTTCAGATTCAGGAACACAGTTTATGCTTGTATACTTTATCAAACAACTTGTATGGTAATACTGTAGTTTACGTTTAACCATTGTTTGTAAACTACGTTATTCCATATTATTAAATAAAATAAATTATTTCTTCTATTTTACGGACAAATCATAAATAGTAAAAAAAAAAAATAGCAAAAAATACTAAGATGGCACAAAAATCGCCGAAAAAATATGAGTCTAGTGTATGAAACCCTTTTAAAATTTAATTTTTTTTTATTTTTCTAATATTTTTAAAGCGATTACAGAATTAATTACACACTGTGTGAATATTGTAAGCGTTTACCTGACGCCATTATAAAATGAAGCAATAAACGCCAAAAACATACACGTTTGTAGTATGGGATGTCCATACAAAAATATGTTTGATTTTTGATGATTATTATATTCAACTTCACAACTCGAAAAACATTGACCACGTAATTTGTTCTTCACACTTAGGAATCAATACAAATGGTTGGGTGCTAAATCGGGGATGTATGGCGGATGACCCAAAAATTAGATCTTTTGACCTTCCAAAAACCAAATTGTTTCGGCCGACATGTAACACCTAGCATTGTCATGATGACGAATGATTCTGCGTTGTCGGTCGTTATTTCGTATTTCTTCAAAGACTTGAAACTTGAGGTAAAAAAATGGTCATGTACCACTTTTACTTTGAAATAGGTCTTTACATAATCAATTCATTTGAATTTACTATATTCAAATTGAACAATAATTTTAGATTTAATACAACATGCGAAACTGTAATTTTTAATGTCATTTTGCGTTATCAACAATAAATTTATTGTTGATAATTGCGTTATCAACAATTAATTTAGAAAGTAATTTTTTTTCAGTGTAATACTGACGAGTTAAGTTAAGCTCCAATGATGTGGCGCTATTCTACATATATGTCAGTTAGAGTGACTTATTTGGGTCGATACCGACAGAGTACCGATAGTTACTAAAAACATGTATCTATAAGATTGTATACAATGAATACCAACATCCATGCCTTCTCGTTGAGCCACTTGTAACGTGTCTTTATTTAGTCAACGTAATTTTCCAAAAAACTACACTAAAATATATTTCAACACCAGAATCACCGCCCTCGGTCGCCAGTATCACTCAATTAGTGTCCAAATACGGGTTATACGTATAAAGCGGGCGCGCGGCGTCGGCCGAGTGACAGCTCGGGAGCGATCGCGATACGACACACCGCGCACGCGTCGGCGACACAGGTGCGTCTTATTGTATTTTTAATTGAATGAATTGTAGTCATCATATAGGAATTAGGTTAAAAGTAAAATAGAGAAATCGAGGTTGATCGGTAATTCCAATTAAGACGTTTTATATGTACTTGACAATACACTATTCCCTAGTTGTAGACATTCGAAGATCATATATATTTTGGTTATTGATTGCATTTGTTTTTCCATTGTTGTAAATTTACGACGGAAAAAATGTTTTTTTTTTCTATTCCAGCTATAATTTTTTTTTTAATTAAGGGACTCATTGCATTTATTCGTTTTTTTTTTAAATAAATCTCTAATAAAATATTGACTTTTTGAGATCTTACAAAGCTGTTCAGTACATTTTTAAACTGATGTCCATATGTATTTATTTACATTTGTGCATTTGTGAATATATTTAATTATATACACATATACACAAATGCATAAAAGCATAGACCGATTGGAATCTCGTTAACTGCCTTATAAAGGGCTTAACTGCGTTAATATCACAAACCATAATAATTACCGTTTGTGGGTGCTACTCGATAGACCATGTTAAGAATTGTTTCTACCATATACGTTTTCCGTAATTTGGAAACAAGTTAACATTAGAGTTTATAATTAATAAATACCATTAAATAAAATATGCAGTAGAACAATAAAAAAGAATAAAGTTTGTTAATAAAATGCATATATATTTCTTATTATTTTAAATATAATAATCAAAAAATATATATGAGTAGAAAATATATTTCGATTTTATAATAAATCATTAGTTTTCATTCTTTTAGGCACTTTAAAAAGAATAAAAATCTGTAGAATAATGTAACACTAAAATATCAAACAATAGTACGATGGCTGCTATGTGTACGGAATGTCAAAAAGCAACAAACATCTATCATTTAATATAGTTTTATTGCTTTTCAAAATATTCGCCATGACGATTGATCTACTTTTGCATACGCTGAAACCAATTTTTATAACATCTTTTCCATTCTGATTGAGGTATTTCCAAAACGTGCATTTTGAACACATCAACAGCCTCTTCACAGCTCGAAAAACGTTGACTACGTAATTTATGGAATTAATAGAAATGGTTGTATGCGAAATCGGTGCTGTATGGTGGATGACCCGTCAATTCGATTTTTGACCTTCCAAAAACCAAGTTGTTTCGGCCGACGTGTGACACCTAGCATTGTCATGATGAAGAATGATTCTGCTTTGTCGGTTGTTATTTCTTATTTCTTCAAAGACTTGAAACCTGAGGCATAATAATGGTCATCTACCACTTTGAATTAACCGTTTTATGATTCTGTAGTTACGGAGAACGGTTTTCTTGCGGTGTTAGCAGAGGTGACGAACAGCGTAGATTTTCAATTTTATATATTCAGCACGAGCTTTGTATATGGCTGCTGCAATCGAACGGCGATGGATGGACCGAAATGGCTGCGATTTATAGGCGATACGTATGTAGTGTATGTACTGCATACACTACATACGAGGGGGCGTGGTCATGCAATAGCGTCACAGTCTCGGGGTCGCCTACGTGGTGGTTGTTGCGGACGCAGATTCGGGACTGAGCTATGTGTAGCTCATGTCCGGGCGTCATCGCGCGAGGCTGCACTGTCCTCCCGGGTTGCTAAGTTGGCCATTGAAGATTCCGCCTTGGTGACAGTGAAGCGAAGGTAGCGAACCCGGAGAACGGACATACACGCCGGTCAGGCGCGCGCCAGGCATCGATGAATTTCATAGACTGCGCAATGATCGACACTCGTCTACACTGAGAAAAATAACCATAGGAAAAACATCAGTACACACCCGCCAAATTGCTTTTGTCCGTATTACTTGTCGTATGTCAGTATTTTTGGGTAATAATCCAATCTTTAGCTTTTAGAACGGGCGTTGTTTATGTAAAAAAAGCTGTTATGAATTTAGCTTTTCGCTTAAAGCAGAAAAAACCGTAACCGAGATTTTCAAAACAACTGCGTTTCTAATAAAATAACTGTATATTACGATAACAAAGCAATGATGTACAGGTTTACTTCCGTGGCTGGTTTAGATTCTATGCCCTTTCTAAGCCCAAGTTTTTGTTTCAAAACTGTATCCGTTCTTGAAACTCACTTACCGTGTAAATAACAGTGTACCGAGAAAATACCGGTACGATTTTCGCTATTATTTCCTGTCACTCCATGTTCGATACGAGAGAATGAAACAGAAAACCACACTAGGTTATGACCAGCGCATCTGGCGGACTATACTAGATATTTTTTGCTGCTGCCAAGTTTTAAAAAACTCCTCAGTTCGTGGGAAAACTATTCAGGGTTAAGAACCGATTCATTTTAAAATTGCATTACACCTAGTATTAGTATAGATTAATCATTATAAAATGACATATAACTACTTGACTATTTGTATAAAAAACAAAACTATGTTCTATTTGTTTACTATGGAACACAATATATATTACATAAAATAATGTCTATATTTTATTTAACGTAACATATGTTAAAACGTATGTTATTTGTACTTTAACATATGTTAAAGTACAAATAAATATTTTAACGCATAAAAAAGCGTTACCATATCCATCTGATGTGCAAAACTTAATTGCACGTTATTTACTTTCAGCAAGCGAGCCGCCCTGCGAAGTTCTCAACGCCGTATGCCTGCCTATAGACGTTGAATGCGACTTCGTCAGCACTAGCCCCACTGACTGTGGCACTAATTTGAAGTGCTGCATATTATGATAGGGAATTTTTGAACTATCTGTCTATCTTCGTTTTTGATCAACCGCACATAAACTGTATCACATATTAGTTGAAATGTCACTGAAAATTCAAATGTGAAAATGTGTCATTTTTTTTAATTGGAGATAAATTTTTCGATAACTATATAAAAATCTATAACGCAAAAGCTATTTTCTGCATTAGAAATATTCATCAAAACACAAACCGAAGAAACTTTATGCAGTAGCTTAAGATATAAAAAACAATGATTTGCATTTCATCGAATGGGGTTGTAAAACAGTTTGCTAACAAAGTTTTATTCTGATAACAATGTCATTTTTATTTATAAATTGTTAACAGCTTTCCAAAATTTGTGTAAGTAAACAAATGCGGTCTGTCGATATGTACAAGTGTCTGATAACACCTGCACGAAGAATTTCTTAACAATACTTTCTTTTCTAAAACTTCATTATTTTGTTTGCATTCTTATTGTAACAGATATTAATATGTATTACAGATTTTCTGTTGAGAAAATGCATTAAAATAACTTTTGATTAAATCGTCATTTCCATAAATGTCATTTTAATCACAAATGATCCCAGTTTGTTATATATCACAAACACATCACGACCTTGTGCCAGCCAAATTCAAAAAGAATCGGAAGACGTACTGGCACTGTGTGTTTTACACGAACCAAACTTTTTGAGTTGCTTTTGACTTTTCCATAAATATTCAAACCGACCAAGCGTGTGTCGGGCCATGTTCAGATTAGGGTTTCGTAGTAGCTAGTCACAATATGCAGACTTGGAAGAGGTTTTTTTGGCTCGAATGAACCTATTACAGTTTACGGTTTAACAAATAATAGCGTCTAACAACGGGCCCACACAGAACGTGTGTTATTGTTTGATGATACGATTTTATACTTATGTAATGCTAAAGAATCTAATGCTTGTATTCATTAACTATTTTACACAACCAACAACGTCATCTAAGTAATTATCAAAAAAAATAAACTGTATGAAATGTTGGTTTTTACTTCTCCAAGTACATTTTAGAAGTCAGCTATGATAGTTTTCCTTTTGACTTCATGACATATTCTAACACAGTGATTGTTTTCACAAATCCAAGTATATCCATTTAGCTAGCGGTCGGGGGGACGACACTCGACGACTCCAATATATTTCCCAAATGCAAGCCTAAATTGAAAAATGGCTTTCACAGACCCAGATAAGCTATCCAATGATACTGCACATCATGGGACAAACGATAAAAACCATTTACACCCTACCTGTAGGGGAGATACCTTAAAAATATTTAGTAAGGTTTAAGTCTACCCTTTTGTCAGTATGATTATTATGTATACCTATGCCAAATTACCTCTTTCCAGGACGACGGTTGGACATGGCGGAACTGTGTGAGTTTTTTGCTGAGTACGTAATTCTAAAAACTTACGGGCTTACAAACATTTTTTTCCTAATTTTTGAGTTGTTATGTGGCGTTAAAGGCACCGGTTTTCACACTCACTTATTTACTCATTAAAGTTTTAGAGCACTTCTAAGTGGTTTGAAACTTGAAAATTGAGCTTAAGCTAATACATTAAACGGATATATAGAAATAATCTGAAACCTCGAAATCGTGGATGTTTGTTGTCGTTATTGGTTTGATTCCTGCTAAGCACTAACAAACTGTTTCAACAATCCTCCTCTGATTAATTAATTCACTTGAAAGTTGATGGACGTGATACTCATTTAGTTACATTCAATGTCAGTACCATGTCAGTGAGAGGTGCTCAGGAAATTCAAAATGTTATATTAAAATATTTCATTTTGAATTTTTTGGTAAACTTATAGCTTCACGAAATACGAAAGAAAATTCCTGAACTCTCTCTGTACAGTGCTCTCTCAATTAATTTGGTTTTCATTTATTTGTTATTGATTTACATAATAAAACTATTCTATTTATTCATATTAT